>OX465584.1:55328788-55598788 GCA_950022655.1 Alentia gelatinosa
AACTAACCTTATGTGTGTGAATCACAAAAACACAAATCCTTGAAATTGCCCCCCCCCCCCCCTACAAGCCGAATAAAATCCCAAAATGAAATCCCCCTCCAACCACAGCCAAATACCCTGATATCAGCCCACCCCCTTCTAATAGCTCATCCCTGCCATGAATAATAAATGCTCCCATAGAAAGGGGTGAACTCTGTCATAAAGTAGTTGTTAGTGAGATATCTGTATCTATAGATTGCTAAAGGGTGTGTTCCACCAACTTGGCGTCAAAATGATGCTAGGCTGGCCTCTCAGCTGAACTTCATGGCCGGCTCCTGCTCTTTGGCTGAGAAAGAATGCATTATCATACTACACTCTTCCACTGAGCCACCTTATTCTAGTTGGCCGATGACCACACTTTGCCAGTACACAAACCTGGCATGTGCTTTCACGCTTACCAGAAGCCAGCAAGAGTTTGGAACCAACACACCGTCTGATGGAAGTTGGCTGCATTAACATGATACACAGTTCCCTGTTTATTTGATAGGGGGCAGATCAAACTCAGTTTGGCTAAACTAGGCCATTTCTGCCATGTTGGCATCTGTATGGAACGATGAGAGCTCATAAAATATCTCCTGAATATTGTGGTTAACTGAATAATGAAGGCAAATAAACATAAGCATTGCTGTGCAGTGTTATGGTCTGGATCTACTAAACACCTTGTTTCATACAATATAAAGATAAGCATAGATGCTAAGAATGTATATAGCACATTCTGGTACTGAAATTGTCCAATCTTTCGAAACTGTCTGAACTTTCGACCTCCGCTAACAGGTCTACGCCTCATGTGTATCATCTGCTCACACAACGGTGTTCCTGGCCACGTAGTCTGTTGAGGTGGACACAGGGAGCAGTCAATGCAGGAGCCATACTTGCATCCAACCTACTGGCTGGCTGTGATTCTGAGCCAGCAAATCCTAAAAAATTCATGTTTTCCTGGCGACAGAGGACAGGTGACATAATGGACAATTTGAGATGGGCCGAGGCAGGCTATTATGCTGGGGCCATGCCTTAGCAGGTGGAAAAGCAAGCTTTTTGATGATTTTAGCTGGCCGGCACTGCACAACCTGCAGCCGACACTCTGCAACCAGGAGCCAGCACTCCCATTTCAGTACCCAGTGACTGGCAGCTGCCAAAGTATTCCATAGGCCAGGTCGTCGCCTGATACAGGCCAGGTCAGCTGGCATTATATAGAACTGCATCGAGAATCGTATAAATAGACAATACTCCACGAGTTTGGATGGGCCGCAATCGTCATCGAGGCGAAGCCGAGTGACAATTACGGGCCTTTCAAACGAGTGGAGTTTTGTCTATTTTACGATTCGAGTCCGGTTCTGGATTTATCTCACCCCTTTTTATGACATTGAATATCATCAAAATTTCACAATGATTAGAATAAACTTAGCAAATCCATATGACGTCATCTCAAATTCACTACTCCACGGCCGTGGCGTAGTATCGTCACTATACGGGGGTGATCGTTGACTAATTTTTTCTAATGTTATTCCTATGGCTAAAGTTGTAACAGGGGTAAGATAAAACACCCTACGGTTGGTTAACACCAATTTTGCCTCGCTGGTAGAACACACCCTTTTAACTTTAAGGGCTGGTTCCACCAACATGATGGATTTGCTGTGGTATATCTTACAGTATCTGACAGTGGTGTGATATGTCGTTCTTGCTTTGTTGCAGTATGTAGCGCGTGATGATATGTGTATATTTTGCTGCTCCACCACCACAACATCTCAGGACACATTGCAGCAAATTTATGCACATGTTTATTCAAAACCTAGCAAGATGCAGCAAAACAACCAAATCGTGACCAATCCCGCTGTAGCTTGTGTATTGGTAGAATCAGCACTTAACTCTCATCTAAGGCCACTAAAAGAAAGAACTTGTTTTTCATCACCAAGCCATGAAAAATATGACGAGGGCGCATTTTTTTTTTTTTGCTATATCAAAGAGGGCAGACACAGTAAAACACCACATAAGCGGACATCCTCCGATCCGGGCCAAAGTTGCTGCTTACGCAAGATGTCTGCTTATGCGGGGTTTCCAGATTTTTACTGGCTCTACATTTAATGCATCCCTGAAATCAGGAGCTTTAATGTGATACTAAAAACACATACCTTTCATAATTTCTATCAAAGATCATCTATTTAAAAGAAAAAAAATCTTCTAAAATAGTTTTTTCTGATGCGCGCGGTGATGAGAAACAAGTTGGGTTATTTTAGTGGCCTAATCTATTGATATTTTTGTTACCATCTTAAAAGAAAATTGTTATCTCATTTTCTAGAAGCTGCTTACCACTATTGTCTTGAGCATACAATTTCTGTATCTGAAAAACTCAATTAAACTGAGATACCGTACTTTTGTGAGTAATAAAAAAAAAATTAAAAACACAAAAAAGAAACATGCTATTTGACAGAAACCCCTACCCTGGAAAATACGTTGAATCATTAGCAACTGGGCCCCTAGCCGACATTCCTCAATTCCCGGAAGGACCGTCTCATACCAACAAGACTCGTTGACGTTGTCATACATGAGATATTCTCAAACTTAGTCAAAGCAAGAAGAATACGATCTTTCTGCTCAGCAAATTAGACACGAGATCTAGATTTATACCTAGATCATAATCCCCATGTCCTCACTTCTACTGAATGGTAACAGAACTGAGGCATCATTCAACTCGCTTCATAAGCATAGATGTTAACAAGGACTGTGCAATTGAGTAGATCTTCCAACCGTGGCAGACGTGTTCGACCCTTGTTTTCCATGAAACGTGACAGTTTGGGTAGTGACCAAGTAACAGGTAGTCATACCAAGATCTAGATCTCGTTTCACACGGTTCAGTGCCACACACAATCGGAAATATAAACAATGTCACGAGACCTAACACAGCCAAACAGAAACAATCAGGTTTTAATCATACGTAGAGTGTATTAAAACTAGATATATTACCTGACTTTTACCACAGATGAGATCGAATCATGGAGAATTGGGTACGCTGGCGACTCAAAACAATCACAAACTCTAGAAACAGGGTGCGAGTCACACGCCTAGTTTGAAGTCTCGCAGAACGAAGTACCCGCGAGACTTTGTACGCGACTACATTTTTCGTACTGGTTCCCGGGTCCTCCACTAGGGGGCTCGGCGGTTCGCGCGTTCGTCCGTCAAGAACCGTTCTCTACTTCGCGGTAGTTTGACAGCCAGGGATGGCAGATGCCCGGACTTCTAACCTGGAGCAAAGAGGAAAGAATTACTTAAATTCTGCCCTCTTTGCTCAGATTAGAGCGGAGACTTTTGTCAAAGAGCTATAATGCCGCATATTTATTTCCTTTATAACTGGGGATATCTTATTTAGAGAGTGCTCAAGTTAAATTGAGGAATGCCTTACAATTACTCCAAAACCAAGCACTTCGTATCTGCCTTTAATAGCGCTACTGCTTATACACCAATATATAGATCTCCATAGATGTGCTTAAATACCTTTATTACAAGATCGAAGGCATGCTCATGTTCTAAACTACATGTATAAGAGATCTAGGAATATTGCATTTGTGAATAATAACAAAAGGACAACAAGGCTCTTTGATGCACCAGTCCTAGTTACAGATAGACCAAACTGTTCTGCCTACATGCGTTCCCTGAAATAGCATGGTGGGAGTAAATGGAATGAGCTTAGCTCACTGATAAGGAACACTGTAACTTTTACCATGTTCAAGGCATTAACAAAAGCTGATATGAACAGAAAGATCTGGTTACTCTAACCTTGACACTGCAGTGGACACTGTAATGAATCCTTGTTAAAACTGTTTAAGTAAGATAAGATATTTTGTCTATGATGTGGAGAACTTTTTAACAAAAAATCATGTTATTCTTAAGCAGAACTGAAGTTAACTGCAGAATTGTGTCATGGCTAGGCCGTTTAGACCAGCCTTAAAAAAAGGCTGAGGCCTTTTGCCACTTTGTTGAGCTGAGATTAAGTATATAAACTGCCATATATATTGTTACCCTGATGCTCAATAAAGAAACTTTACAACAAAAAAACCAAAAAAAAACTGGAACCGCAGACATCATTTACTTAATTGTCATTCCCTTTATAAATACATTTTCCTCAGGCAATTGTACTTTTATCAATGTAGACCTACTTATTTGATGAAAATATGTACTTCTTGAAAATATGTACCTTTCTTATGTTTGACATTACAGATTACTCAGGACAAAGATTACATACCACGGCAAGCAATAACCCTGCGATAGTCCCTGCTGGAATAATATGAAGAGACGTCACAAGTTTGAGTCTGAGTTTATTTATGCCACTCATTTTGTTGGCTCCATAATTTCACGAGTCGAAGAGGAGTGACATTACGGAGCCAACAAAATGAGTGGCATAAATAAGCTCAAACTCAAACGAGTGGCGTCTAGATTTTATCCTACCCCATTTCCATATTTTTTCAGTATCAAAAAGTAGTGGCATAAACAACACTTTATGTCACACCCGTGACATAAACAAATCCCATGTTAAGCCAATGGCGTTTTTTATTAGGGGTAGGATAACTAATAATATAAATGTCGCTGCTAACTTTAGAATAGAGGTGGTTGTTGAAAAGCATTGCACTGCCATAGGCCAGGAAGGCATATTAGTGACTATGTTGGGATCCGGATTAGAATAGAGTTTTCCTAATAAAAAAAACCTTATGGATTCACTTGTGCTGCATGTCCAATTAGTTTAAGTAGGCATTTGTATGTAAATACATGTAATAACTAAAGGAAGAAATTCTGAAATTACAGTATAGAAATATTGCATTATTTCCAATCAAGCCTTCCTTCTCCATCTTCTGGCTACCATGACAGTGCTTTAACATATGACAGGTACCACAAAAAGAGACCTATTTGCTACTTTACTATTTTGATAACAAAAGAGTCCATTTTGACTTATATTGTAAGACTTACATGCAATGTTTAGATATTGAAATTAGTGTAAAAATTATATATATACTTGATTAAACTGGGTTTTTATTTTGCTTCCATATGGAATTCTATGGAATATTCACTCATATTCTAGAAGTCAAACATTTTGCCTAACTTATATAGAATGATTTCTGAGAAAATATGTCAAAAAAGAAAACAGAAAGGGCCTAAATTATTTCAATAAATTCAAAATATATATGACACTAAAAACCATAATCTTTGGTTTAATATGATACCATGAACCTTTTGCAAACCTGTATATTTTCACAGCCTAAATTTTGAAAATGTTTGTATATCAATTAGTTTCCAGTCCTCATGGTTGCCCGGCCAAGCTCTTGCATGGTAGATCACTAGAAGTCCTGGTAAAGCAGGTGCTCCATAGAAGTGGTGGAGGATTACAAAAAGACAATTTGCATTTACAAAACGATATTGTGCGGCACCTAACGCCGGCCATATTGAACCTGGTATGGTATATTTTTTAAAGTCTGTGGTGACCACCTGACATCGCCCACAGTACCGGTAGTCACGCATAACCTAAACCACACATTTAATGTTATTGCCATTTTGATTTGATTCTTGTGTGGGAAATAGCCCTAGTTTTTTTTCATGTACCGGTAGACCCTACCCCCCTACATGAAGTTTTCAAAAGATAGTGAGTGATTACAAATCTAGGTGGATATAGCCTACAACTTGTTTAAAATTATTTAAAATAAGAACAACAATAACAATTGAATTCTGGAAAATTTAAATTAAATATATTATTTTATGTCAGATCTCTGCAAATGTTGGCGAAACAACATTGATTGGCACTATTTTTCTTAGTAGGCTGTGGGTTTGTCTATATTTAAAAAAAACCAGACATGTTCTTCAGAGGCCCGACGTTGTGATTAATTTTGTCAAATGTATGTGGGCCATAGAATGCCCCCTAAGATGGGCCCCACTCCACAGCCATGTCACTGACACGTGTTACAATATATCACTTGTTATCTTCTCTGCCATATCATACACAGGCATATATCTATTTCCTAATTCTAGGAGAACAGATTAGACACTATTGACCTTACATTAAATAGATTATACAAATACACAGGTCTAGAACCCATATGAAAAAGAGCTCTCCTTATGTGTGTGAATCGTAAAATCCTTGGAATTAAAATCACGCCACCCCCCTCCCCAGAGCGAAGCCCCCCCCCCCCCCCCCCCCCCCACACACACACACACACCGTAAATTCATGATGTACGCAACCTCTTATGACATTGTCAGGAAATCTATCCTTCTTACCTTCAATTCGTGTTAATGTGTAACCATCTTACTATGATTACTACCAAATATCAGCACTGAAAAAATACAGATATAAGCTAGGATAACACTTAGCTTAATTAGCACCAGGTAATGTTTATGTTGTTACATTCCCTCGCACAGCACGCATTCACAATGGCCGCCATACACACTGGTACACTGGTCACCAGAGCAAACGCTTTGCATGTTGGTTCCCCGATCATCCGCTAGACACTCTGAGGCGGACAATCTAGGAGCAAAAAAAAAACCTTTTTATTTATCATCCAAACCATTCGTTTTCCCCAATTTTATGAATCCAAAATAGAAATTGCTGGGAACTACACATTAAAAATCTATGAATTCATGATGTTTACCTATTATGATGCATGATGGGTAGGCCTCGGAAGTCTCGCACACACGCGCCATATTTCTCGTTGTGTGTAAACTGCTAGCAACACAGGGAGGTGTAGGTGGTGGCACTCTTCCAGCCACATGCGTACACCGACGTACGCCTACATGCTTCAGGATGATGTAAACACGCCTCTTTGCAGTTGTCCTGTACCAATGGAAGTAACGCACGCCGCGTTAAGTACATCAAAGCACCATACCTTAAAATAAGTGTCGGGATGGTCCAGCTTCTATCGACAGCTACACGGGAGTTGAGGCGTAGCTGATTCGGCCCAAACTTCGCGGCCCTGTCAGCGGTCTTCCCCGAGTTGTCAGATTGTCAAGCCGTCGTCAAATGATCGAGATATTCATTTACGGATTACCCAATCACCTGTATCCCGTGACACAAAGATATACCCGTGCTTGACCGTCCACAATCTGTCTAGGGGTAGGCTCGTTCTTCGGTGCGCATTCAATTCTTTTGCATGCCGTAGAGTAGGTTGCATTACACCATGGATGCCGCGGCCGATTTAGCAGTGTCGGCCGCCGCGGATGTGAACGGATCAGCCGTTGTGGCTTCGAGTTCCCAAACTGAGTTGCCGTCGGACCATACTGGAATAACCATGCTTGCCCAGCCTTCGATGATGGATCAACATCTTCATCATCAACAACATCACCACCAACAGCACCTTCAACCACCACAACAACAGCTGTCAAATCCACATGTCCTCACCGATTTAGGTGCACCACAACAAACGAATACAGGTAGGCCGAGTTGAATTGAGGGTACCCAGCTGCGATGACACTGAGTGGTTTTATCTCAAACCAAGACCTGACAATATCCTATTGTGATAAATACATTACATGGTGACATTTAGGTTGTGATACATATAATATGAGTAGAAGTAGAACCTAATTGTTGCATTGTTTTACATGATATCGACGCACGTGAGTACTTAATTATTAAGCACAGCTCTGTGACAAGACCTGGGTCAACGTGCTCGATATTATTCAACATTTCAAATAGATTTTAATTCTGTTATATGAGAAAACTTTGTTTTGATCATGACATCTAGCGTAGCTATATGCTCTTACTATTATCTTTAGTGTCAAGTATGCATATCAAAGTTACATGCAATGCAGCTTAGCCTTTGCTGAATGTTACATTTTGTACCACAAGTTAGGAGGTGGCTTACATAGTAAATAAAATCCTAGATGTTAGAGAAACTAAGATAATGCGTGTTAAAGAAACTAAGATTCGGGTTGCAATTGACTACTATCACCTTAAATAGGTTTACTCGTTACAGTTTTAACAGACAATATATTGTAGAGTACCTGTACATGGCGACAACGATAGGGACTGCTGGTAAAAATATATATATTCCTGGCATGGAACCTGGCCAACTGTGACCAATCCAGGACAAGTATTTTATCAAAATATCTATTCTCATTACACACAAGTTCTTTATTGATATCTCTAATTTATTTTCCCAGAGGCGTATTGTTTAACTACTTCAAAGTAGATATGTTGTACAATACAAACATTGCCTTGAACTCATTTTCATACAGAAATTTATTTCACCATTTCACATATTGTCACTGGTCTTAGGTCCAACTTATCCGTATAGAGCAGATACATTTCGATATTTGATATGGTCCCGCCATTTTGCCCCCAGTGCCAATATACACCAGGTTGCGGGAGGGGTTATCAATGGATTATAATGGCAGTTATTCCCCGAATACAGTGGCCTCATCTTCAAGGTTTGTACTGAAACTGCCCCAGTTACCTGGTGGAAGTTAATGATGCACTGTTAATGATTTGTTCATTTATGCAATTGCTGTGCTACTTCAAATATTCTTGTGTTTGTTATCATGCCACTACTACAGTTAACTTCCCAAGTTGGATGATTTAGAATAAATGAACATACCCTTTGCTAACATGTTCAAATAATGGCTTCAGAGCAGACCCGAATAATGAGAATAAATTTTGACCTATTTACACTGCGCAATAAAATCTGCCTGTATTAGCATTCATTGCTTCATGCATTAATTCATCTCATACGGTTGAAACGAAAATTACACCACGAAGGTTCTGAATATGAAATATAACCATAAGAAATTTTGGTCCAAGTCTATGTACAAGGTGACTCCTGGCATGGTTTAAGAAGGCCCTCATTCGAAGGTATCAACATCCAAATTCATAACTTTGACGTATGAAATAGCCACGCATACCAACACGTACTTCCCAGTAATGAGAAGCATATTTTGGTGTGTGAGTAAGAGGACATGTCCAATGGTCATATTAAACGTTTGACATGATGGGACACTACACAATTGAGTTTAAGATGATGTACAGGACGCCTTTAGTTGTTTAATGGAAGTTAAGCGAGCGATAACATAACGTATAGATGTACTACCACGAGGATAACAAGCGCCAGTAAAAGTACATTAAAAGCGTGTCCTGTAAGCGAAACATTATGAAACAGAGATGATCTGATGGGCTTAGGACTATAACGTCGGAGGTATATATCTTTCATTTGTTCAGAAAACAAATTAACGATAATGTTATTCGCACTACAATATGATAATCTTCCACAATGGAGATAAAGGAATATAAATAAGGATTGCATTTAAGGATTGTGGATAAGGATAATGAATAAGGCTTATAGATAAGGAATATATATAAGGATTATAGATAAGGATTATATATATAAGGACTATATATAAGGATTATGAATAAGGATTATATATAAGAACTATATTTAAAGACTATATACAGTAAAATCCCGCTAAGGATACTCTGTTCCGAGCAAAGTCTCCCTTTAAGCGGTTTTAGAATAAACCAAATAAGAATTTCTGTTCCAAGAAAACTATCCCCTTATGCGGAGTTGGGTGACCCCTTAAGCGGGGTGTCCCTTAAGCGAGGTGTCCCAGAAGCGGGGTTTTACTGTATAAGGATTATAAATACGGACTATATTTAAGAATTATAAACAAGGATTATATAAAAGGACTATATATAAGGACTGTCTATAAGGATTATAAATGAAGACTAAATATAAGGATAATACGTTCAGCATAATTCAATGGCTGCTCGGCCGTCTTTGGCGGCAACCTGCAACAATTAGTAGGTGTGAATGGAGCAAACGAACACCTATCTGCATATTTAGCGGATCGTTATGGTCATTGCTGACAGGTTCCCAGTGTGCTATCTTCAAAGAAATCCGCGAAACCTTTTGCCAGTTCCCGGGATCAACACTGCCGCCCGGCCATTGAGGCGCACATAAAAACCACGGGCGCCGTAATTGGCGTTCAGACCTGGCTGTGGCGGCCTTCCCTGGCCGTCCATTTCGCCCATATTGCCTAATATTTATTAGTGGTTTCCCTCGCTGAGAATGTCGCTAATGTTGCCAGATCAAAGCCGAGTTCCCGCCGTTTTCCGACTGGAGCAGACGACTTTGGGCTCGTTCTGGAGTGCTGAGCTGGTGTCCCTTGCCACACGTAATGGCCATTACAGATGATGTTATGGCCATTAAAATAGAAAGGAAGATAGCGTCGGCTTTCAGATTCGCCACAAATCTACCCTAGGATGCTCTTTATGCGAATTTCGCCCTATCCTTCCTCTTAATTTTCTAGATTTCTCTTCGAACCTCGCACCAATACGTGAGGATTTGATTTATATTTTTGGTTGCCATTCCTTCCCAACACACTCTCTACTGGCACTAGAAATATTCATACGATTTTCCAACATGTTTTCATTCCTTGTAAGGTTAATTTTGAGTGTCATTATCAAAGGTTATCTTGACAGTGACAGAGGAGTTATATGACGTGCCATCAAACCGGGCAGAGCACAGCGCGTTGGATTTACTCGAAGTTATAAAATCCTTAGGAAGCTAGGAATAGAGGGGAACTCACAACATAATCATGGCAAAGGGCAGTCCGTTGAAGTCATAATACAAAAACAAATGTATTTAATTTTACTCTTAAGATTTTTTTTTTCTTACAAATCTCCATGGGAACGTGTTCTACAGTTGGAAGAAATCTAATGAATAAAACCTTCTCGCTTAAAAAAAACCTGTCGGGCGACTCTGAAAATGCACTGGTTGTCTTTGCACTCATATGGAAAGGGTTGTTGATTGCTGCCGAGCATGCGGGTAGGAACAGTAGAACTGGTACTCTGAGGTAAGTGCTGATTCCACCAACACACAAGTTGTAGCGAGATTAGTCCCGATTTGGTTGTCTTGCTAAATCGGGCTAGGTTTGAGTAATCGCGTGCCTAATCGTCGCCATGTTTCTTGATGTGTCGCGGTGGTGGAGCACCAAAACATACACCCAACACCGCACGGATACGTTTTGTGACATAGGAGATACGACATATCCCAACACTGTAAGATATTACAAGATACACCAAGATATACCACGACAAATGCATCCTGTTGGTGAAATCAGCACTGTTAAGGGAATGTCTGGTTAAAAAGGAGGTACTGACGTCTGTTTTCATGATGAATATGATAAAGTATGGGTAAATCACACAGGATCAGCATCACAGACACAACAACTCAGTCCGTAAGTGATGGCAGGTGCAGGCCTCGAGGAAATCCACTCTCGAGTCCAGTTTCTTGCAACACTGCGTCTTGTTTGCCGTCAATCCGTCACACTACACTTTATTACCCTTTTACCAATAGCGAAAAATATTGATTCACCTTTCCGTGCACGTTCTTCCATCATGTTTGTACTAAGTTTATATTGCGAGGCGAAAACATCCAGACTAGAATGGCTTCAGTCCCTGCATCCTGTGGCTACCTCTGCACCTACCTCACCCTCTTCGCTGTCTGGCGTTAGGGGATGTCCAAATATTTCAAAGTCATTTCTTTATTATGCCCATAATCAAAGACTTGAGCAAGTCTACATTCAGTCTTTAGCCGATGCCAAAACAACAACAACAACAACAACAACAACAACAACAACAACAACAACAACAACAACAACAAATCCACAAACAACAGCAACAACAACAAATCCACAAACAACAACAACAACAACATATCCACAAACACAACAATATAGATAACAACAAACAAACAAAATCATCATCTATACTAACATGAGCTTGGGGAATTTAGGTGGTAGGTATCCTGAGGAACGATGATATTGAAGGTTAGTAATTAAATCTGAAGATAAATTGAATGACAAACATTAACAATGTAATTAGTGTTTTCGCCCTCTCTTGGTACATATTTCCCTTTTCGATTATTGCATCTTCACTAATATTGGAATAAATTCATGCTACGTAACCCTTACGATATCAAAAGTTATGAACGTTCTAAAGAGAATTACCAAGTGCAAATACATATATCATCATAATCATCTACCATAAACCCTTTCGCTTGGTTAGATATGAAAGGTGCCATCATCGATACGTCTAAAAACGCAGTGTACCGGGCAGTGTCAGAGGGAGGAGGGAAGACCTGTCACCGGGCCAGCGGGGGGGGGGGGGGGGGGGGGTAGGAGGAGGTGGTAAGGGCCAGGAGGGGGGTGGGGGCGATAGGCAAGGGAAGTTAAGGGCCTTGCCATTTGAGGACTGTCTCCCCTCATACTCAGAACAATTCTTACACTACGCTCCATTGTACACAGCAAATCCATATTACCGGACTTTGGTACATCAACAGGCGACTCTCTTTTCGCATTGTCTGTGACCACATCGTATTTTGGCTTAATTAAGATCTTCTCAATGATATTCCGTGACGTCTTGTAGGAAGCGGTCGGGAGTTACTGAATGTAGGTAGGGTGAGTAACCACCATCTACACCTGAAGAGAGAGAGAGGGAGGGAGAGGGAAGGAGAAAGCTATAACGTCTACGCACAGATGGCAAAGTGGGACTGAAAAGGCACAGTCTAAGAGGGAGGGAGGGGTCAAGACTTCGAACCTGGGGGCCAAGGCCACTTGGTGTGACCCTCCTCTGAAGGGGGCCGGGAGATAGAAGCTGCAGGTGCATCGCACGGCCAGCCTTAACATGTCTCCGAGGGACAGGTGGGCCGGTCCAGATGATTATTGCGGACAATGCAAGTAAATAACTGTGGTTGTCTCCAAAAAGAAATCGAGGAAAGATAACGATGTCTTTACATTAGTGTGTCGCTCGGTGTGGCCCGGGAACGTGAGTAATAAAAGGGTACGTTGAGATGTACACAGAATACATATTGAATCAACGTGCATATTATTGTCAGGATTATTATGATTTGATAATTCCTCCCTTTGTGCTGTTAGATGATACTACAAGCGGCCTTCTTTGAAGGACAAAGCAATTCACTTCAGAGAAGGCAGTTTATCTGTTTTATGAAGGAAATCCTTGTTTTCATTTTCAGTTTATGAAATTATATTTACTTCTGTAAAACAAAGGGAGATTTTGAACCATTACACCCATAAATATTGGTTTAAACCTCCCCACACACCCCGGTTCCACTTCATTGCCTAGAACGATATGTTTTCCATGTTTTTTTCAGTCTCTCTGAGACAGTAAATTCCACATGAAAAAAAAATTCCCTCTTTTTATGCATGACCCCAAGTGACATCCCTGAACACTAAATCGAGAAGGATGCAGATAATGCTCTACAGACTCAAAGTCCGCCTTAATATTCCCCACCACACCTGTATCTCCCCAACCAGGGAATTTACTTCAAAAGATACCCGGGTCGTGCAGGAAGATAACTTTAAAGGTCTTGACATGGGAGATTGGATGACATCGCCGACGTCGCCAGAACCACTGACGGATGATAGGGGGTGGGAAGGTGTGGGTCCTGGATGAATGGAGATGGGGTGGGCGGGGGTAGAGGGGGTGGGATGGGGTGGGGTTGAGGGGGCAAGTTGGGTGGGGTGGAAGGGCCCCGGCAACAAGAAGATGCGGTTGGTGGTAGGGGGTAACATGCTATGCCCGCAGTAAAGATACTGCCTGGAATAGGCGCATCAGGGCCTTTGTCGGCCTGACAAAGCCGGCGTGATGTATGTAATGCCCCGCTCTGACGCTCTCCACCCCTCACCTCTCCCCCCTGACCCTTAGTCCCACACCCCACCCCCACGGTCCCCCGGCCGGGGGGTTTCTGGTTATTCTTTCTTTTGCGGAATGCGCCCCGGTCTCCGATTACTCCAAGGTGGCACTCGTAATTTAAAACACAAGTATATCGTCTCCTCTAAAGGAACGCGGTCAAATTAGAGAGGTTAGCTCCATTTTTCATCGAGCGGGTCCCAATGGCGCCAGGAGTATAGATGCAATTCCATATATTAAAACAAAAATACAAAATAAACGTGGCAAAGAGACACTTCTGTACACAATCGGATAAAAAAAGAATACATTGAATACAGGTGCGGTGTATTTCTTTGTGAATTATTGGCACGGGTCAGGCCCACAATATTCCAATCAACGCCAAGTTTCATGAATGAGATTAGAATAAATCTAACCTTATTTGTCTCATATTCAAGCCAGGGCGTCTAAAAAGGTTTTTTCACGGCAATGATGACTAATTGAACAAATTGGACTTAGATTATCCAAATAAATGAAAGGGAGAGACTTATAAATAGGAACTCCCCTTATAGGTGGCTAGGTAAAAACTGACATCTCCAACAGTAGGGGAACATTTCTATATATTCTTTCATTAAAATGCCGGGCAGTTTAATATTGTTTAATATTGATTACATTATGTGACCCAATTTGTCATAGTAGACCCAAAGTTGCACTGGTGCAAGCTGCAGTAATTGGGTATGAAGGGTACAATTTTACTAAAATTGAGTTTCTGACACATTCCTTTCATTTATAATATGTTCATGCCATACCCAGAGTTTTAGAACCAAATTAAATTCCTAAGAGTGTTGATGTAGCCTTTTAAAAAGTCCTACAAGGCTGTTTTGTGGAGAACAAAAGCCATGGAGGAAGTGCATACTCTGAGCCTATTTATCATTGAAAAAATAGATAAATTACTTTCGGGAGGGACAGCAATTCATATAAGGGTTCAATGGAAAGTTATTGAGCTGCTTTATACCTAGAAATCCTTTTTTGTGATCTACTATGATAAATTTGGTCACAAATATCCAAATACTCCAAATAGGTGGCATATTATAGCACCCTATGCTTCACATCCTGTCGCCTTATCGCATACGATAAGTGACTGGAGGTCGTATCCAACCAATTGGGAAATTGTGTAAACTGATTTCGCATGTTCAATGAGTCTGTAGTGAAGAAGAAACCAACAAGTTGCGGTCAAATTCGTCATTCTCAATGAGTTTGATGTGGAGTGATATGAAGAGGTGACAGGCGAGTGAATATCAAGTAGCATTCAAACGAATTGGAGGACAACTTATTTTACTAAAAGGAGTTGCTCTGTTTATTTATCTCACCTCTGTACAGTAAAAGAATGGACGACGCACAGGATATAGGCCATGGAGAATAGACTGCAATACTCATAGGGGCCTGGAGAACGAGTTCCCAATGTTAACGCCTATGGGACAAAAATACCAGGGGTGAGATTTTGACAACTTCGGAGATAGCAATTTTCCACTTTTCCAAGGAATTCCACTTTTTCATTTTAAATATGTAAATTTCCTTTTCCTTGTGTAATACAAGAAAAATATTAAATTGAGATTCATTTACGCCAACAAAAAAAGTAATTTAATTATATTGCCCCATATTGTGACTGAAGCCGATGTGTTTTCCATATTTTCTCGGTCTCTCTGAGGCAGAAAATTCCACATTAATAATATTCTGTGTGAAATATATTAAAACAAAATAGGAGAAATACATATACTGACAGTACAAACAATACAACCACGTTCTTGGATGACAAGTGAGAGAAGTCCGTAGTACAACTGAACATGTTTATAATCAGAAGATTTCCACCAAGGCGCTAGACTGGCTTCGGTCCCTGTACCCATCCACTAGACTTGCTCAAGTCTTTGACTATGAACATTCATTAAATGATTAATCACAATCAGAATAAAGTTCATTAAAGTATGCATCCTTCTCTGACTGGCCCATGAATCCAAGCGAGGAGGGCAGACATAAGATGCAGGGACTGGAGCCAGTCTACCCATCCACCTACCCACCCCTCCCCTCCTCGATACAGGTTTGATTCCTGGGCGCCTATAGATGCGTTTGCATAACATCAGTTTCTAGTATTGCGTGAGTGTGCAGATAGCATGTCTCCAGATGTCATGTGGCCTCGTGTTTTCATCCCCCAACTCCTCTTTTCTTAACCCTTGTGAATGCGGCAGTACTTTTCATAACCCTTGTGAATGCGGCAGTACCTTTCTTAACCCTATAGTATGCGGCAGTACCTTTCTTAACCCTTGTGTATGCGGCAGTACCTTTCTTAACCCTTGTGAATGCGGCAAGTACCTTTCTTAACCCTTGTGAATGCGGCAAGTACCTTTCTTAACCCTTGTGAATGCGGCAAGTACCTTTCTTAACCCTTGTGTATGCGGCAGTACCTGTGAGTGCGTGAGGTACACGTGCGTTCCTCGGTCGCGCAGGGAAGACGTGCACACGTGATTATCAGCCATGCTCCCCCCCCCCCCCCCCCCCCACACACACACACCTGTCGCCATGCCAGGTGAGATGGATGGAGGATGGTGGGGGAGGGGGAGGGGGCGGGGTCACGGAAACGGGGCCGCGCGTGGTGCTCCCTCTCTCTCTCTCTCTCCGGAGCCCCGGTCCATCCTCCGGAGTACTTCGTGTTGTGTCTTCTGACATAGCGCCGTGAATGAAAGCCGCGCTGCCGTCTCACTGACGCCCGCCCGACACACTCCCGGAAATACAGGTCATGTTGATGCTTGTACCATCATGAAACGTCAGGAAATTTCATATCATTGTTTATATGGTGAGAGTTGTCTTCGGGGAATGATATCGGGAAGCAGAGCTGAGTGATTTATCCGACCCCTCATATAAATCTCCATAGACTTAACATGGTGTAACTGCATGTCACGGTTATGGTATATAATATTTATATGCCACGGGTGACTTATGTAATCAAAAACATGTAACAGGATAGGATAAAATCTAAACATCAAATTGATATAATTGTTTACATGGCGTTCGTTGTCTTCTGCTACAGATATCACAAAGCGGAAGACAACTCAAACCATATAAACAATTATATGAAATTTTGTGACGTTTCTTGATAATCTGTAGTGGATGACAACAAACTGTATGAGATTGAGTGATGTTTACATTTTATCCTACCCTGTCACATGTTTTTTACTCCATATGGCACCCGTGGCATATCAATATGTTATGACATAACCGTGGCCTACACTCACACCATGTTAAGTCTCTAGATATGCATATGAGGGGTAGGGTAAATGTATATATGGGTCATGCATGTTCACGTACATGCACAATATTGACTGGTTTCAGATACAAGCGGCCGTGTGCTTCGAGCAGTTGACGTGCAGTGATATGCGAGCGCATGCTAGGATATCGCGTAGGGTCAACTCCGAGGAGCATACAACCGCTTTTATCTGAGATCAGTCTATATTGTATCTATTATTCACCTTTTCCTGACAAGTGGCATACTGATGATATTAGTTCATTTAGGTACGCACTATTTTTCAGTACGTACTATTTTTCCTTGGACCGATCTCTTGTATTAGGTGGATGATGAAAGGGGTAGTTTTACAGGAAATAAAAACACATTTTAGCAAAAGTCCAGAAACCCCCCCCCCCTCCTCCAATGGCGGAATGATGTTTTTTGGGTTTTTTTAAGGATAATTTGTTTTCCCCTGTGTGATCAATATGAATTAGATCTTTTCATTTATGAAATATTAACCGTGCAAGGTTCGTTCATTTAAATATATATTTTGTAACTTTCCATTCCTTTCAAATTAAATGTTCTTCTTGACCTCACTCTTATTCATGCTTATGATTGCTTTATGAGATTAGATTTCCAAAATTGTCTCATGCCTTCTCTCATTGCCTTATGAGATTAGGCCCAGTCCATATGATAACACAGATCAAAGAAATGGGAAGAATGTTTCCCCGCCCGGTCTTCTGAGTCACCATCGCAATGTAAAATCTATCCAGTGAAGGATGAAATTGCACTTTGATGTGGCACGTATAGAAAGATATCGTAATTCTATAAAATCTACCATGGTCTTTTAAATGTCCCAGATTTCTAAGAATAATTTTGTTTTAATGTCTTACAGAAATATATACAGGGATGCAAGTTTGCCGACAATTGACGGAAATCAGAAATTTCTGCATCTTGAAATATGATCATTAACAAAGTATGAAAATCATAAAATAAAACTAAATTCCAAGAAATTCTGAATACGCCCCAGTTTTGTTTGTGTTTTTGTTTCCGACTTTTGCATCAGTCCCAACTTTCATCCCTGATATATAAAAACACTTTATATCAATACATGACTCTCAACACGGTTGCACAGATGGCCGTATCCGGGGATGCAAGTTTTCCACTTTTCCATGGAAATCCATGTTTTCATTTTCCTTATTTTTTCTTGTGTAAAGCAGGATAATATTAATTGAGCCTCAATTATATAAATAGAATAGTAGTTTGACCCTCCCCATGGATCCCCAGTCCCTTGCCGTAACTGACATTACATATTTTGGATTTTTTTCTCAGTACCTCGGAGGCAGCATATATGAATTGAAAAAAAAATTCCACTTTATTTTCTGGCCCCAACTGACATCCCTGCGTATCTATTTCGTGTTTAGTAGGACGTCAGGGTGCATCAACTGTGACCCACCCCCACCCCGCCATGATTCAAAGTACACCTGTGCCTCTCGCGTACACCATGCCAGAACGTTAATCACCCAGCGGGGCGGAAACTTGTAAATATTTTGGCAGGAGGGCATATCTTCAGCCCCGTGTGGCGCTAAAGCCCTGCCCCATATATAGTTCAACGTAAATACGAGAAGCGGGCCATGATTATGTATTAGTTATCTCAGCTTGTAAGCAAGGGTGGAGGAGAGTGATGGTATACACATTATCCTACCCCTAATATAAAATCCCATAGGCTTAACATTGAGTTTCCGTATACGGAGTTTTATATGCCACTAGTGGCATACAAAATTGTTATCACGTAATATTCCAAAAATGAGGAGACCGGGTAGGATAAAATGAAAACCTGATTCGTTTTAATCGTGGCCACCACATGCCACTCCTGAAGTTTGGGCTCCGGACTTAACTCAGCTTCGCCTCATGAAGTCACTATGCCAAACTCCAGTTGTGGCATATGGTGGCCATGATTAAAACTCATCCAGTTTTACGATAATATCAACTGGTTTCAGATACAGGCGGCCGTATACCCGAGGACTGGAGGTGTAGTAATATCCGAGTAAATGCGAGGATATTACGTTGTCTAGTTCGAGGGGATAACGACCGCTTTTATCTGAAATCAGTTTCTTTTTTTTCTTTTATTGAGACAATCCATTTCTGGCTAGTTGCCAGTTTTTCCAATGGTGGTACATTAGATGGTACAAAATCAAGAGATGATATGTCGAGTTTACTAATATATTGTTAATTACATGAATTTACATAGATGTAGAATTTTAGAATTTACTTAAAGAACAGTTAAGTATTATAGATAACAGATGATAACAGTGATATAAGGAATTAGTAATAATCGGTAGAACTATAAGATAACGATGTACAATAATAATATAGGTAAACATTGAAGTTATTGTATTCATTATTCAGCATTGCCAATTTAAGAACATAAAATAACAGGGACTTTTTCGTAATCTCAAGTTGATGTGACATGTAAAGCCGAATGCCCACTGTACGATTCATTTCCTTAGGACAAAATCCTTTTATCCTAAGCGTATCCTAAGGTTGTCTCAGGCAAATCCGCACCAAACGGCAATAAACACAGCATGATACGGGAGAGGGGGTGGTAGGAGTTGTCTTAAGCAATTCAGTACACACTGGACGACAGAGATACGATTTTTTTTTCTAAAAGACTGGCTGCCGATTTGGGAACAATCCTATAAGGTTAATATGTATTGGAAAATATTTATATTTATATGTATATAAGATATATAATTCAAAAATACCTAAATTTCTCCTTTTTTTCTCAAGTCTCAACTATATATTTCACTTTTTAAAAAGGGTTTGATGGAAGACCGTATTGTATTTATACAAGCAAATCAACTCCCAATAAAAAAAAGAAGAGAAATAATCGGCCTCTGCGGGTAAAAATCGGCGGTAATGACCATTTCGGTGTGTGGCATACTCTTTTCAGCAACCCTTAGGACAAATTTGGGCCGATATCGGAACACACCATGGGGGGTATTTCTTAAACTCTGTTGTCGCCGACAAAATTTATCAACATGTTGATAAATCTGTCGGTGCCGATTTCGGATATGGACCTGTACTTTGTCGGCGACAAAAGAACATCCCTGCAGGGGGTTAGGACTAGTCCTAGGCCAGGGACTGGAGGGGGTGCCACACTGGGCGATTCTGTACCAGGGGCCTGGCCTGAGACTTAAGACTGTTCCTTTGTCTCAGCCAAAGGAACATCCATGTTCCGGAATCGTACAGTGGGTAATGGTTTTATGGTAGTAAAAGGGATGGAAAAGGAAAATAAATCCACAATAGAAATGGCGGCCTTGACCTCACAATAATAACCTATTCGCGATACACTAATAAAAATAAACTGTTGAGTCCTCAGAACCCCTCAGTGATGACAGCTTTCCACTTTTCCATGGAAATCTACTTTTTCTTTTCCTGTATATACAATTCTTTTGTGTGAAGCAAAGGTAGTAATTATTGACACTCATTCCCACCAATAAAACAGCGATTTCAAGCTCCCCAAAGACCTGTAGAACAAAATCATGGTAATGTTATATATACTACTCACCTTTCGACTAATTATTAGAAACAAATCTTGTAAATAATATAAAACTCGACATAAGCATCGTGTCTTGTTTATGTAAAATAGTTCCCATAGTGCCAGTCAGGTGGCAGAAAAGCCGTATTCTACTGAGTATATTCCGGCTTCCCGTTTTCTACTTAGTAAGTAGACTCCAATAGGTTTAGTATGGAGACTCCGTATTAGGTGGGTAATAAAGTTATATCTTCACTCGCTCCGTCTGATAGTATCATCTATAGATAAGATTGATGTTAAACAATAGATATCAAAATATAATTTGTTCGCTGGGGTATTAATATACTCTGGTCTGTAGTTTCCTTGGCCAGTGAAGCCACTCCAGTACAACCTGTAGGCATGGAGATCATTGGCTTAATTCCCTTTCGTATTTTTATAGTTCAAATTTTCTAAACGTTTACTTCAAAGATTGTTATAATATTAAAGTATATATATGTTGATCTATGTGACTGTATTCTCCTTGTAGTTGACACTACACGATACTCCTCGCTACCGCTGGGAGTTTTACTATGTGGAGAATATGGCCACTAAGATCAAAATCATGGTAATATTGTGTATGTATGGCACTATGCTACCACTGTGAATGCCAGTTTAGTACAGGGAACGTGACGTCGATCAGAACACTTGCATGGCAACAGTCACACGTGCTTCTGTCACCCGGTGACTGAACACTGCCTTTGGAGCTGTTTCGCTAATCATAAGTGTTTGAGTTCAGGAGATGACCAAAGAGACTGAAGCTCCTAGATGGAGCTTAGTAAATGCTTGGTATTTGCTTGGTCAGTCATGTGCATCCAGCTGGAACCGGTTCATCACCACCTGACGACCCCCTGTTGCGTCATACACCGATCTGTCTTATGACGCAACGTCACCGTCACCGTCTACGTCACGTCGGGCGTCTGGAACGGCGCCTATTTATAGACCGTAGGCAGACGACATTTCTGCAACAAAGAAGCAGACAGCGAAACGAAACGGAGCTTCATATCGTCTCAAGTTGAAATTACTATGAAATAGAACTGGGGAGGCAGAGGTGGTAGTTTTCTTATTTTCCAAGGAAATCCTTGTTTTCATTTTTAGTTATGAAATTATTCTTCTTTTGGTAAAAGAAAGTGAGAATGAATTGATCCTCATTCACACCAATAAGCAGTGGGTTTAAACCTTTATCCTACCCCTAATAAAAAACGCCATAGGTTTAACATTGACTCAATGTAGTTGACATAGCGTTGGATAAAGTGTCATTTATGCACCGAGGTGAATAAAAAAAACAGACCAATCAGGGACAAGATAACGAAAGTAGATCCGGCAGCATTGATAACTACTAACATGGATAATTACAAATATTCTCGGTATATCAGTGAGATGGGGTAGGATAAATATGAAACCGAACTCGAGTTAGCTTTGTCAATGTCTATACCACTCTGGTCAGGTCTGCTACTCACTAAACCCGGCTAACGCCTCGTGTAGTAATACACAACCTGCCCATCGTGGCATAAACATTGACAAGGCTAACTCTTGTTTGGTTTCTACTAACTATGCACACCCCAGTCACATTCCATGGCCAAATAACGATGTGTTTTCCATGTTTTCTCAGTCTTTCTTAGGCAGTAAATTCCACATGGAAAATATTTCCTACATATTTTTCATGACCCCAACTGACGTACATGGGAAGGAGGTGACCAAGTGCGAGACACCTTGTGGCTACATTCATGTCAATGATGTCTCATTATCTCCCCGCAGGACTCGTTAATATGTTAGAACATCGGCCGTCTTACACAGACCACCCTAGACTGACTTCACTCCCGGTATCCTTTACCTACCCCTCCACTTACCCCACCCCTCCGGGTCGGATTCTTGTGCCTGTCAGGTGTTAGGGGAGGTCCAAGTGTTTGCAAAGCAGTTTCAATTATGAATTATGTCCATAATCAATGACTTTTTTCCATTTAAAAAAAAAATTTAAACTAAAGGTTTTCTGCAAGTTGCCCGTATAATTTACCCTCTCAATATATTCTTTGGTAATCATCCTGTATATGTTCAGTATTTTGAACAGGGATGGCAGTTTTCAGTGTTTTCATTGAATTCATGTCTCTATTAAGGGGCCATCCATAAAGTACGTACACACTGAGGGTGTTGAAGGGGGGTCCAAACTTTTTGAAATTTTGCTCATGGTCCTTATTTTTTCTATAGCGTACAAGATTGGAGGGTGTTGGGGGAGGGAGTCAAAATTTTCGGTATTTTGTTACATACTTTATTGATGGTCCCTTTTGGTAATTTTTATAATTTTATTTTGAGCAAGTCTACATACGACAACCCTCACTGGTTATTGCGTCTCGGCCGGTAAGGCACGGCGGAGAGAGCTCCCGGTGGCGAAACTAAGGAGGGCAATCATCTGTATGTAAGAGAGGTCGCAGGCTCCTCCCCATCCCCGGCCCCTCCCCGGCCCGTCCCCGGCCCGTCCCCGGGGAGAGGGTTAGAGGGTGTGACGGGGTGCGGGACGGGAGGAGAGATTAAAGCGCCAATCCAGGGTCAAACAGGGGTCAGGGACTGGTGGAAGTGTAAGGGGTGGGAGGGATTTCAGCAAAGTAGACCTGGTGGTGTGTATGAGGTATTATTATATACCACTGTGCAAATGTTTCACTTTTACTGGCCAGAAGTACGGATTCCGTTCGTGACTGAGTGACGAAATAGTGTCCATACGTCCCTCCCTACCACGAAACCACCGCATTAAGAAAAAATGTTTCCCAGGTATGTAAAAATAAGAGACCTGGTGAGGGTGGCTGAATTACATCTGTTTATTGTTGTTTTGATCGGAAATAGTATAAAAAAAAAAAATAAAAAAAAATCCAGGTGTATAATAATAAGGATATATGGTGAGGGTGTCTGAATTACATCTGTTCCTTGTTGTTTTGGTCGGAAATAGTAAAAAAAAAAAAAAAAAAATCCAGGTGTATAATAAGGATACATTGTGAGGGTGTCTGAATTACATCTGTTCCTTGTTGTTTTTGGTCGGAAATAGTTACGGAATTCGAAGAATATTCACCGAGTTCGTTATGCTTGGAAAATTCTATTGATCTTTAGCCAGCATCTCCTTTGACAGGTGTAGCCCTCACCAGGTCTGATAAGTGGCCACGATAAAGGGACGATCAGTGCGCCCTGTGGTCAGATATGTACCCAGGTCTCAAGGTCTGCGATTAAGGGTTAAGTTCGGGTTGAGTAAATTGGCGTGCGATTTTACCCTCATATAATGCGTCCAAACCAACGCTGTACCCACAGCACTCTTGCCGCACCATATAATGCTACCTTAATTATGTGGGTGTACTGCTACCTTGAGTTAGAGACTGGGAGGTCTGCACCCATTGAATTGAACCCATTTGACTCCTGGGGCCTGTTGAAAAAATTAGGCTCGTACATGAAGACTCTTTTCTGTAAGCCAATGAAACCCAGTGTCAACTTTATTCAACACTTATGGACGACCTTCCATCAGCTAGGACTGTCTTAGGGCACGAGCTTATCATCAGATGATAACCTCGTATGAAGACTCCTTGTACCCTCTACTTTCGTAGGCATGAGTTATTCAACAGACCCCTGCTGATTTGAACAGGTTAAACCCATGAAGGACATGTAGTACATACACAATCTTGACTGGTTTTAGATACAAGCGGCCGTATGCTCCGAGGAGTTGACGCGTAATAATATCCGATGATATTGTGCAGTCAACTCCGAGGAGCATACAGCCGCTTTTATCTGAAATCAGTCTATTTTGTATTTATTATCCACCTTTTCTGGGCAAGTGGCATGTCGATATCAGTTCATTTTAGTTATGCACTATTTTTCCGTACGCAGTACTTTCCGTATGCGCCACCCGGAGCATACAACATATCCGTATGCGCCGGGTATGTCTATACAATCTCCCTATGTGTTTTATATGGACACTTTGTATTAGGTGGATAATAAATGTTAATCTAGTTAGGTTTCCTTTAAATTCACATGGAAAGCTTATAAACGAAGATATATGAAAAGAGTGTTTCTACCCACCTGGCACTACTTTTCGTGCCTGGTGACAGGGGAGATAATCACGCCGGAACTCTAGTCACTTGAGCGCGTACTCCAGTTCGGAACACAGTTCCCGGAGGTACTCATGCCCCATCGACCCCTCAACCCCTCATCAGTACTATACAGAGACATGGATCATGAGCCTGACTAAAATCTCATCGACCCCTCAACCCCTCATCAGTACTATATAGAGACATGGATCATGAGCCTGACTAAAATCTCTTACGAGTTGTTTTGGTTTGAAATATTCACCGTAAAACTACACAAACAAACAAACGAGTACGAAGAACGAGGTGAATATTTCAATTATGATCATCATCAAAGTCAAGTTAAAATTACTAGCTTATTAAGGGTCAGGCGTTAGCTCAGTGGTTAAGAGCACTGGGCTCGTAATACCAAGGTTGAGGGACTGTGTGGGTTGGAGTCTTTGAACAGAACTCTGACCTGGTATAATGGTTTAGAGCATTTCCAGGCACAAATCGTAATATGTAGTAAAAATAAAATAAAGACATCGTAATATGGAGATTATTATAATGTCACTTTCAACCCATTGCAGTGATGTGACTACAGAGTCTTTTTACTGTAAAACATGGGAAGAAAAAAAGAACCCCCTAATTGGAAAAAAACCAAAATGAATCATGATGGAATAATACAAAAATATCAAGAAAACATCAGGATGAAAACACACCTTCATGATAAACATAGAAGTTATTCATTTTCCATTCGCTAACTGATGCCTAGCGATGTTTGTGGTGTGTGGTTTCTGTTCATTGTGGGTTCGAGTCCCACTGCAGCCACTTTTCTCCTTTATCCCCAGTGGTGGTAGATTTACTGCTATATCAAAGGCCAATCCTTCACTCACCATGTCTATGTGATGTGGGAAGTAAAAGAACTCTCACCTCGCTAAATGTGTAGGGGTGAGATTTCTACCTGAATTCAACACATAGATTCGATCACCACCCTTGTGGTGTAAAGAAACCTCGAGAAAGGACCTATAATGGTTAACCGGCCGTTAAAGAATCATACCAACAAACAATCTAGCTTATTAGACTTACGATGACGTACCTACGGAAAAAATATAAGCCTTATTCAGCCATCCTCCCCAACAGAGCAACGCCCACCTTTTCAGGCGTATATCGATTAATACTAAATGATGTCTGAAGATCAGGTGTAACGCTCCTTTTGATTTATAGATCTGAACTCAGATGAGAGACGAGGTTTTTGAATATACAATACAAACGACACGTTCTCACGTAGCAACAAAAGATATTAGTCGTGATTTCTCACTGCATCTTGTGGCTAGCTTTTTGCAATGGCCGACAATCTTAGCACCATCCCTCTTTGGCCCACATAAAGTGACAAAGTCTCGTTACAAGGACGATTATCCGCCAGTACGTTACAGGGCAATAACCTGAGGGTAATTATATATTCATTTTATGATGGACGAGGCTGTAGTAGGCCCCCCCCCCCCAAAAAAAAAAATAAAAATAGAAGCGGATATTTTCAAAATTGTTTCTGTAATATAGATGGACAATGACTATTATGTACATGTACTACATAGTCGTCAGCTGGAAGATTGCCCATTTCTACGTAGTAACTATGAAATGAATGAATATTGCATTTTGACACACCTGTGTCGTGTCTAGACATTTATTAGGTATGTCATATCCATGCAGTGAACGTGAATAGAATCTAACCTCTCTGTGTCTACTATGTGGAGAAGGATTTGTCCTGACAAAGGACCTCCAGACAAAACTTATCACGACAAGTAATCAAATTTGTTAGTGAACAAGACCGGAGATTCCTTTGATCTAACTGTGATATTTAGCTCTGGGTAGTTGGCATTAACAAACACACGAAAAACTATCAGAAAATGATACTTAGGGAGCGTTTGTTATTGGTCATGCCAGCCCCCCTCTCCCAAAGCAAATACACTCCTAGAATGAAATCCCACCCCCCCCCCCCCTCCTCCAAGGCTAATTCCCCCAAATGAAGCGCTCCCCAAGGTGAATACCCTGAAATCTGGCCCCCGACCCACACATACTTATAGGCTACACTGAAATATATACATATACAAGGGTGTAAGTTTACAACAGCAGCAGCCTCAAGAGTGGCATTTCCTGTTTACTTTCACATTTATCTTCCTTTAAATACTAAAATTTAATAAAACAACGATATTATTGTTCCCATTACTATCGCCGATCGGATCAGTGAAAATCGGTGGTAGATGTCGCTGTCTCATTGGCCTAGTCGGGAGAGATTGAAGACAGGTGGCGGCCCATCTACACCACACCTCACTCATTATCTGCTCCCCAGCATTTGCCACACACTATATATTAATTTCTTTAATCCTCTAATAGGAAGCAAATACTATTGACTTGAAAATTGTATAGATTATCCAAATGCACTTTGATAGTTTCAGAACCCATATGGGGATGAGAGTTGTCTGGATGTATATGAATTGCATAAACAAACATCGTTGATATTGAAATGCCCCGTAGGAGGAATACCAGAAAATGAAGCCCCACCCCCCAACACAGGTGATTAGCCTTATATTAACCCCTCTCTCTTTGAATAGCTCACCCCACCCCCTGCTATAAATGATGAATGCTTCCTAATTGGAGAGTATGAACCAGTGAAGGAGATGCTATTGAGAATGTCAGTTGAAGGAAAAGAATGGAAAGTATTACATAATATAATATAGTGTCTAGATAATCAGGCGGGCATGGAGACATTTTTTCTTGTTTAAGGAAGTGTTCATTTACCGACTATAATCATTCCCAGGAGAGTTCTCGAGGTCTTCCATACTTACATTAAAAACAAATGAATTACATATCTAAATTTATCTGAGCTAAGAACTCATGATCAAATAAAACTCATGACTTTTCGTGCAACAACAAAAATACATCATGATGATCTGAATAGCCACCGGAAAACTAGCATGCGAATGGACAAAAACAGGGGCGTCTTTTGAGGTCTCCAACGTACTTCACCAAAGATAGGAATGATTTAACAAAGATAAATACAAGGCCGAGGTCCGCCACCCCCTCATCCTGCCAAAAGAGCGGCTGATCCATTTAGCGGTTAGCAAGCACTCCGACTGTGATACGGAGAAGATTGTAACTGTCAGGTGGACAAAGACACCCCTCTCTACCCCTCCCACAACCCCCGTCCGACCGTCCCCCTCCCCCGGTCGCCATAGTGTCCAGGTGAGGACTTGCAGGCGGGAGGTCGCCCCGCAGTTAGACCTGCTCAAGTCTCGGATTAGAAACATTCATTTGTGTATATATAAATAGTCGATAAATAAATTTTTTTTTTAAATGAAAAAAAAAAAAATGAACAGACAATAAATGATGGTTTTGTGGATAGGCGGCCGTAAACCACGAGAGGTTGAGGCGTAGTAATACACGAGGGCTAGCGAGCAGGCACCCCACACAAGCAGACACTTTTGCCCAGAACGGAGGGTGTCCGCTTACTGTACCAGCTTTGCTCTTCTTATAATCATCAATTTGGATGGAGTTTACATTTGGACAAACTAACGATGAACAATCAGATATCCGTGTTTTAAGCTACATATTTGTTATCCATTGGAAAACAATGTGAAAGCTGATTCAAGTGCACAATCCATCTTTGAACAATGAGACTCAATGAAACTGTCACATACTTTACTGTTCTTCCTCTAACATGTTATATAGAATGTTATATATAATTCTGCCCTGACTTTGGTTAAAGGGCTTACACCAGCTACTTAGAATAGTGTGTTATACACAAAGTTTATTACCAATCCATTGAATTATTAGAATAAACAGTGCATTACACTACGCTAGGGTAGCAATCAACCTAATCGGGGGTAAAAAAAAACTAGTTAGAAGCGATATGCTTTCTTTGTAATCAATATAGATATAGATTTTTTTTTCTAAAGAAATATTTTTCTGAAAGACCACACTGTGAAATATGTACTGGTGAAACTAAAAAAAAAATGTCCTGTGTTTTATTGGACAACGAGAAGAAATGGAATTATGTATGTTATTCCTTGTATATTTTAAAATGTATAAAATCTTGCTTCAAAAATAGAGAAGAATTATAAGTTTCCTCGAGCCGGAATTAGCTGTATTAACTGTGAGGTGGAGTGTTGGGGGTGAGTAAGGGAGGCGGTGGTAGTAGACTAAAGAAGAAACCAACAAGTTTTGGTCAAAGTCCTCATTCTCTACGAGTTTAATACGGGGTTATATGAACGAGGCGACAGCGGAGTAAATATCACATAGCATTCAAACGAGGTGAAGAATGACTTCATTGACCAAAACGAGTTGCTTTTTGTATTTATCTCACCCGTGTACATACTAAAATAATGGGGTGTTATACAGGATATAGACCGTGGAGAACGGACTGCAATACCCATAGGGGCATGGAGATCGAGTTCCCAATGTTAAGCATATGGGACAAAAATACCAGGGGGCAGATGCGGAGGGGTAAGACACAGGGACTGAGGCCAGTCTACTGTCTACCCCTCCCCGTCACTGATAGCTCGTCCGTTGAGTTTAATTATATGTGCACTCGGCGCTGTCGACAGGGAAATCTGCGGGTCTAACTTGTACTTTGTAGCTCAACAGTGTCCGTCCGAAATACAGCCAAAGTGGTGCTATCACCGATTTTATCATATACCTGAGGCCGTATGTCCGACACAAACCGCCCGCCCTTCCCGTGTCGTATTTATGGCCATACGTCACGGTGTGACATACGAGGTACAGCCATCTAACCGACATCAATATAAGGTACATTTCCCAACTTTATGACATATGATAATAGCACCTCTAGCTGTTTAGATTTAATAAAAAGAATATGCATTGCGACGCACAAGAACTAAACAAAAAAAGATATTAAGTTTGGACTGTGGATTGACTTATGTATTTCCAGAAATGCTGGAAGAAATGAAAGATCAGTTGAGAACCAGTTAAAATATTTGTTGGTACATTGATGTGCACATATACATTCCCGAAAGAAACACCCCATATTTTCATCAAAGGTACATGCACTTTACAACTCCGTCCATTTGGATCTCATTTCGGTTCGCAGTGACTTTATACCCGTTGCTTTGATTCATATGCAAGTTCAATGGATCAATGGTGTATCAGACAATTCACTATGAAAAGTGGGAAAAAATCAAGCAAATGTAAATTGGCTTATTTTACCTTATGTGATTAGATAAACTTTCAATTCATTCATTTGGTATTGGGATGAATCACAATGAACCAGTTTTTAATTATAATTGACAATATATATATATATATATATATCTATAAATTTCACCAGGTGGAGCCTCTGTGAATTGTAGCATATGCCTTTAATCAAGTGGCTTATCATTTTTTTAAACAAAAAAAAATACAGGTCGTGAAAATTATTAGGGTTAGAGCACCGAAATTGCTGTGGGTTTGACAGTTGCACTGGCACACCCTAAACCCGAATAAGACGCCAACGCAATTTCCACTTTGACAGTAAATGGCCGACTGCCGTGATCACCCAACCCCTCCCACCCCACTCCTGCAAACATCCCCTACTACCTTACACCCAATATCTCTCACCCTATTTAAAATTCTTGGCACATTTACTTAATTGAATCTGTGACTGAGGGATGGTTGCCAACTCTAACGACCCTTAATTAAACCGACGTGCCTGCCGGGCGCTCCGTGACGCCATCGTGACGTCACCGTCACGTGTGGTGACGTCACAGACTCCATCTCCCCCCCCCCCCCCCCCGTGGAACCCCCGAGTGGTGCGCATTAAAATGAACCCCGGGGACGGGGATTCTTCTCGGTGTAAGGGAGGGTAATCCCACTAAAATTTAACCCGGAAGCACGCACTCAGCAGGTACAGGACCACTTTGTGCTGCTAATTACAGAGATGTCAATATTCCACTTTTCCATTGAAATACTTGTTCTCATCCCTAGTATATCATATTATCTTACTTGTACAAAACAAAGATGATATAAATGAATAAGTAAGTACACGACTATTTTGTGCTGCTAATTTTACAGAGATGTCGATTTTCCACTTTTCCATTGAAATACTTGTTCTCATTTCTAGTATATCATATTATCTTACTTGTATAAAACAAAGATGATATTAATGAATAAGTAAGTACAGGACTATTTTGTGCTGCTAATTTTACATAGATGTCAATTTTCAACTTTTCCATTGAAATCCTTGTTTTCATTTCTAGTATATCATATTATCTTTCTTGTATAAAACAAAGATGATATTAATGAATAAGTAGGTACAGGACTATTTTGTGCTGCTAATTTTACAAAGATGTCAATATTCCACTTTTCCATTGAAATACTTGTTCTCATTTCTAGTATATCATATTATCTTACTTGTATAAAACAAAGATGATATTAATGAATAAGTAGGTACAGGACTATTTTGTGCTGCTAATTTTACAGAGATGTCAATTTTCCCTTTTTCCATTGAAATCCTTGTTCTCATTTCTAGTATATCATATTATCTTACTTGTATAAAACAAAGATGATATTAATGAATAAGTAGGTACAGGACTATTTTTTGCTGCCAATTTTACAGAGATGTCAATTTTCCACTTTTCCATGAAAATCCTCGTTTTCATTTCTAGTATATCATATTATCTTTCTTGTATAAAACAAAGATGATATTAATGAATAAGTAGGTACAGGACTATTCTTGATGCTAATTTGACAGAGTTTTCCACTTTTCCATGAAAATCCTTGTTATTTCTAGTATTGTCTTATTACCTTTCTTGTATAAAACAAAGATGATATTAATTGAGCCTCATTCACGCTAATAAAAGAGTGGTTTGAACCTCCCCCATTAGTCGCATTCCATGGCATCTTTAATGTGTTTTCCATGTTTTCCCAGTCTCTCTGAGGGAGTAAATCCCCCTCGAAAAGTAATTCACTTTTTCCCTCTCCCCAAATGACTCCCTTGTAATTAGAGACGAAATCCATTGTTCCTAAATTATATGCGTGTGTAAGTATCGTGGGGGTGAGGGGGTGGGGGCGGGTGGTTGAAAATAGTAAGGCTCACTAAATGGTCAAATTGCGGGTAGGTTTTGTAAGGAGGGATGGGCATGGGGAGGGGGGGGGGGGGGGGGGCTGGCCTTCTGTGGTACTCTGCAGGCACTTTTAGGGCGGCAATTTCCATATGGCACACCGCTCTTATCTGCACATCCGGTTCACCAGGTTCGTGCCGCCCGGATGCACTCTGACACTGTTAAAACATGCGCAGATCAATTTCCGGTTTACCCGTCCAATTATCCTACCTGCAGACTGTCCGGCTGGCCGGGAATTACTGCAGAAACTCAGTTATTAAGAAAATTATCGCAACTGTTGCCTGGACACCACTCAAAGCTGCTCTTTGTTGTGCACTCCTTTCTGTATCGACCCTTGTATTTTATCGATGACTTTTTGCGGGTATAAGAAGATGGTACTTAAAAAACAGTAACAACATAAAGATGTTGTTTGAAACTATTCCAAAGAAAGATAGCATCATGTTTTTGAAGGAGACAAATGTCTTTGATTGTAAATAAAATGTTTGAAAACATTGAAAAGAACTGACTGATATAAGTCTGCGAAAGTGAAAAGCTTAAATCGTTGATGGTCCCTATATACACCCTCAGGGTCCCCTGGGACGTTTAACCACAAACAAACAAACAAACAATTGCGGTTACTAGCCATCAGGGTTTACTAGCCCATAGATCTGTCAGCCTAGCATTGTAGACCACATTAACTGGATTCAGATACAAGTGGCCGTAATTTGCGAGGGACATTTCTAAAGACTTGAAACTTGCTTGATCCGCCTCCTAAGGTGGCAGCTCTGGCGAACATTACGGCAATTCGATGTAGCCTTTAATACAAGAAAGATATAGTCCTACCATTTTTCAAATTTGTATTTTTCACATACTTTATTTTATTCTGATTATCATCATCAGAATCATTATTATTTTCATATTTCACACGTTTCTAGTAACATTAGAGTTGTTAATCAGTTTGTTATGAAGTTCTGATTTAGGGACTTGATGACATTTTAGGGACTTTTTTCCCCTGTAAACTCGTACTTTCACGAGCAAGAGATTGCGGGCCTCCGAAATGGTAAAATGTCTTACACCCAGCAACAGACCGCAGATTAGTCCGGCCCGAGTGTAGGCATCTGCAGAAGACAGAGAGGGAGAGAGAGGGAGTGGTGAGAATTTATATAACCAGGAGTTGGTTTCTGTAGGGAATTCCTCTGACGGGTGCTGAGGGTTACCGGCCTCAAGCCTTTGTTGCAGCACTGTTCAAAGATCACCTGTGTGGCGTCATGCTTTACGTCATCCTCAGCCAGCGTGTAATGTTGGATCACGTGCCCCACCCCGATCACGTGACTTGACTCCCTCCCTCCCGTCCACGGTCCTCTCCCCTCAGCACAACCCCTGCCACCCCACATCTTTAGATACAGCAACGAGTATATACTCTATACTCGTTGGATACTGGAGTGAGAGTTCTCAATTTTTCCATGGAAATCCAGTTTTTTCATTTCCAGCTTAAGAATTTTCTTTTTCTTGTATGAAATCAGAATAGTGCAAGTTAGGCCTCATTCAAGCCAATAAAACGGTGGTTTGAGCGTCCCCCACAGATCCCCAGTCCAGTCCTTTAAATGTGGAATTTGTTTTCCATGTTGTCTCAGTATCTCTGAAGCAGGAAATGCCACATGGAAAATATTTCCACTCTTATCCCTAATCCCAACTGACATCCCTGTATATAGGACCAAAAATTGACTATTGTTTGGTTTGATGTAAAGTATTCCTCATATCCAGAAATAACACATGTTTCGAGCGTGCTATGTATCACCCGGAGTTAGATCGATATGGGTCGATATAGTCCCGCTGTGACAATTAGATGGCAGCTGATGTCAACTGCCTTTTCATTGGCGCACAAGAATGCCAAATAATGAACGGAGGGATACCAAACTGTACATGGGAAAAGCCAATAAAGAAAAGATTGTGAAGAAAAAAACACGATAGCAATTATTCAAGGGTGAAATTCATCGGCCACAGAATATTAAAGTTATCTAGTAATGTTAATACAAATAATGCAATCTGAAATATTTTAAAGTTTAATCTATTCCAAAATATGACATTTAATCAACCATACGTCTTGTGTACCTGTTGTTATGAAATGTGATGTAAACCGCTAGGATTATCAATTAGACTAATCTCTAGCGGGAATATTCCGTCAGTCTGTAACTGGATACTTGTCCAGGGCTCTTTATTAATAGCCAATCTTGATGGCTCTCACAGGCTCATCAATCCAGCAAGTGCCTGTGGGTGGACAAAGCCCTGCCACATATTGACTAGCTTAAAGGCATATCGGGCAATTTACCTTGAAAATCAAAACCAATATCTTCTTCCTGGAAACTGAATATGGTGATTTCCAAATGTTATAGAACATATTGCTAATTTAAAAAAATGTGGGTTACCCTGTAGTTTTTGATTTAGAGATCAATATTATGATGATAATGTAAAAGGTTATATAGAAATTCTAAAAAGTTGTTTTTCACATAGTAAAACAGAATAAAGTACACATAGAGGACTGCAGATTTAAGCATTAAAAATCACAGGCCACCTTTTTTTTTAAATTGGAGAAAACTATATTTTTCAGTATGTTTCTGATGTAAATCAGTCAAATGTAATTGGCTTCGATAATATTTTATATTCCACTCAGCTGGTATTAGAACTAGTGAAAGCAACCGGTTTGAATCAATAACTCGAAAATCACCAGGTGGCGCCACTGTGACTTGAAGGATATGCCTTTAAGCCCTGTATTGCGTGGTGACGTAACGTTGGATCCGGACCAGACAGGGCCCTCACTCTCCAGTCATCGGCACGGTCACTCTCCGTACACCGCCTCTGTCATCGGCCTTTGTTATGGAGTTCTGAAGCCCAGAATATCTTAAAGCCCTGGCTTTTAATATAAATGAGTATTAATTGATTCGGTCACTGAAGCAAGTGATAGTTTTGATTTCAAAACCTAATGATTGTTAGAGGATGAGGAGAAATAGGTTATTTTTAAATAGTCTCGCTTCAAGTACCATATTCGTATCGGCTATTTTCATGAGTTTCTATTTTCACCATTCCCCGTTCAGTGCCGTTTACCAAGGTTAATAACCTGTATACCTGTTTGTCTATGTATATATTTATATGGGGAGGAAAGCAATATATTTTTGTATATTCTCTTACTGAATATTATCATAAAACATATTGAGACACGGGAATCCTATTTGAGGACTTTCTTTGCTTTGTTTTTTCCCTCCATCCAGTATAGATGGGGTAATCGTAGGCATAATCTGGGGGATTGATAGGCCTAAGTCTTTCTCAATCAAGGCAAATACCACTGGATCCACTTATAGCGCGATTAGCCATTTATTCTTGGCGGGAAATGAGAGTATGCAGACGAGAATGTCTGGACCTATTCTCGTCTGCCGCCTATTCACTGAAACTCGTTTTTCAGTGTCTTGCATCAGACCAACGAGTATAGATATCGTTGTTCAGACTAAGACATAAAGAAATCTGAACCAGACTGGAATTGTAGAAAAACTAATATGATGACTTTTTAGCGCAATCAATTCACTTCTAATACACCTCATTCAACCTTGAAAATGACGCTTACTTTGGCCTTAACATACTTCCCCTTTTTTTAATCAATATTATTAGGGTAAGATATAGGTACATTGTAGTATAATCCTGAAAAATAAAAGAAGTTAATCTCTGAAATATTAACATTTATCTACTTCTGATCAGAACCGTAGGGGAGGTGTTTCTGCCACGTTCTCTTATTTCTGATCTGAACTGGTGATGATATTCGTAGAGTACATGTGATGACAAACAAAGAATATCTCGTGCATTGTTTAGCATTGTAATAGATGTAGGCTATACATTCACAATATGACCATGTTTTTTTATCTGCATGATCTATACTGAGCGTAGTTGACACGAAGTAATATCCGAGTGACAGGGAGGAGTATTGCGTACTATCAACTACAAGGAGATGACGACCGTGTGTATCGAAATGTTATATTTGTTATTCATCATTCCAAATATAAGTTATCAAAGGAAACAAAAAATAGCCGCCGATATTCTCAGGCACTATCTTGCACACATTGGACTGAGTAGAATACGGAAAGCCCTATCCTACTCAGTAGCGATCTGTAGGCTCCGCATGTTTAGTATGGGGACTCCGTATTAGGTGGATAATGAAGAGGGAGATGCACATTTTCAGGCTGAATATTGTGCTAGTGCAGAGGTGCTACCCTATGGGTGCAAAGTGTTGAATTTAGATCCAAGCATTTATCTTCCTCCAGGTATTTTTTCACAATAAACCTCACATTGGGAACTCATATCCAATGCCCGTTGAGTATTTAGAAAGAATCCTAAATGAGGGATTATGTCACAAAGGTTAGCCCATTAGTCAATGTGAAGGGTGAGATAAATTCAGAAACCTATTCAAGTTTATGGTCAGAGCTCGATCCCATCTCATTTGAATCGCTATGTTATTCACACGGCGGCTTCGCCTTGTGAATGACTACACGACTCAAACTGGATGGCATACAAGCTTTGGCCCTAAACTTTCATAGGTTTCCTCTACAGTAAACAAAGGTACCCAGCATCAGAGACTGGGTGAGACTGGCGAGAATTATTGCGGGTCCTGGCTTAATCTTGGTATATCTGGCCGCTTCAATCTATTGAGGTTGTTTTGGTGATTTAATTGATAACTCTGATAACAGGAGTGTTTGATCTCAAAAGCAGAGGGGTAATTAGTCCTTTAGTCTAAGGATGACTGGTCTCACTGTGACATTCGCTATATTTTTTAGGGCGGGCCACTCGCTCTTATAATCCACCTAATACAAAGTGTCCATAGAAGCCACATAGGGATGTGTGTATCACCATACCCGGAGCATACAGATGTGTTGTTTTCTCCTGGATGCAAAAACCGTCGCATATGGAAAAATAGTGCGAATGAAAACATAGTGCGTACCTAAATGAACTAATTTATCGGTACAACACTTGTCAGGTAAAGGTGGATAATAAATACAATATAGAATGGTAAAAGCGGTCCTATGCTCCTCTGTATATTCGCTTATATGTCAAGCCAGGGACACACCAAGCGAGTCAAGGCAGCGATCTCCATAATTGCCAACACAAAATGGTATATATCTGGAATATTGTTTCATAGTAATATCTCCCACCAATAATTATCGTAATAGAAGCAATAATCCAGTAAAATATGAAATAATAGCTCACATACACGCCATTTTGTGTTGGCGATTCCGAAAATCATTTCGTTCCTCGCTTGGTGTCTCCGGTATTAAGCAGGAGACACACCAAGCGATTTTGTGTTGGTGATTTTGTGCCGGCGATTCTGGAAATCGCCGCGTCTCTCGCTTGATGTGTCCCCGACATCAGGGGGAGGCCAGGCATAGACGTTATCATGCTGCAAAAAGATATATCCCTTCACTATCTGTGTGCTAATTCAGTACTAATGTAGGATGGGGCAGGGGCCCAGTGTCTGAGTCGTAGAGACGTGCCCAGCTAACCATAACCAGTCACCACAGACCAAAATACCTCATTGACCAAGTGGTGATTTACAAAGTTAGCTTCTACAAAGGCAATTATAGAAATGAAAAGTTGGCTGCGTGCCAAGTGGGTTACAGAAAATGCCCCGTGGACTGAATATAACTCAAACATTTTAATTGTTATTTATTTATAATTCCACGCTAATTCACCAATGATGAACATACCATTCGCTCCTAGTTGCCATTTTTCTCCACCTGAACTTGAAGCAGTGTCGGCTACGTATATGTCATTTGACAGTTAATTAATGTATGTGACTTACTTTTGTTTCGGTAATTCCAAACTTTAATCATTTAAGTATTGTCATGGCAAGTTCTATGTTTTATGATATACCCGTGCAGTATATTTGATAATCAAGTACCGCTGCCATATGCAGTACATTGTTGTATTGAACACGTTGATACATCGGCAGTGTGTAGACTTTCACGTTTATATGTTTTCTATGCCAATATATCATAAGATTTTATTAATGTTGGGTATACAATAGATATGAAATAACCCAACATGCTTGTACATGCTACAAAACTCGATGGGAATCGATGTTATTCACGGAACTCGGCCAGGGGCCTCATCCCTAAAAAGACATCAACTCCCCATCTCGTTTTGTAGCATGTACAGCATGGTCATATTGTTCTATACAATTACGTAATTCATTCTGTACGCTACTCCGCCGCCAATAACGTAGATACCTGTTGAACAACCAACAATACCACAGTAACACTATTTACAACAGTGTTGGCAGTAAGTAACCAGTAAATTAGATCATCACTTCTCGTCGAGTCTCCTATTGTTATAAGCCAGTCACAAACATCATTACGAGGCGTTTCTGGGCGCGTCGGGCTGGCACTGCCATTCCTAGAAGATAATAGAGATGCAATCATGTTGAGTAAAGGCGACGGGCACAGAATCAACGCGCTGTATAATCAAATGTCACTACTGATAGGCCTGACACTGCCTTACGCAAATCCCAATGACTTAATTGATAGGTTGATCGTTTACCCGAGCGACGCGCCTGCCGCGGTACCGAACGCGCGGCGACTGAGACGCTACGTCGTGACGTCAGCCAGCGTCGGCGTGACGTCATTCTGACGCCGCAGAGCGACTCGGGCAGATGAGCAGATGCAAATTGGCTGGTTCCAGGCTGTCACATGTACATTGGCGCCGTACCCGCCGGGAATCGGTGAACAGATGGGCTTTGTCGGAGAACCGGCTTCGAGGCTATTTGGAAGGCGCTTCGCGGAAACCACCTGAGGAGTTCGATCCGGGCGTCGGAAGCAGGGAACGGGGACTGATTCACGGGGGAGGGTTCCCGCTCTGTATATATATAAGCCAGCAGATTGGACCCCCAGTATAGGAATTACCATGTAATAAGAAAATAAGGTTACTGGGCCTGTACTAGGGATGGCTGTTCAAGATCTTTGTATCACATAAGATGATATTTGTAAGACATTTCCTCAAAACCAGTAGGACAAGTCTTCATAATTAATCAATAAGGAGTCAGTGAACTGGTGCTTAAAATGTCGGACATTTTTCGGGCACTTTGGACTTTCAGCAGGGATTGGTTTATTATGGATCATTTGGACATACTGCGGTGCAATTGGGATCAAGGGATCGCTTTTATGGATCCTGTAATTTTTTGCATGCGTGATGATTAAACTTGTATGTACAGAGTCTCTGGCTATGTGGTGTTATATATAAAAAAGTAAATTATAAATTACCCTGAGGATGTATTACATAAGATTGCATACAAACGTTAACTCATTTTTCTGTATCATAGAATTGGCGGCTTACAAATGCCTTATAGAGTTTTGATATCCATTCTTGATTTTAGTCATGCTGTGGCTTTTTGGCGCTACAACATTGGTCAATTTACGAAGCCTGGTGATGGGGTGTTTGCTTTATTCATCCAGCCAGGAACTGAACGGTTAATTCATAATGATAACATCCTAGCCTCCCCTGTGAGTTTCACTTCTTAATATGTTTGTGTATGACGTACGGGCGACACTCTTAATATCATATGCATGCTTTACGAGGTGTTGTCTGTCTCCCCTTTCACAGTTATGGTCGGAACGGAAGCACGGTCCCATTAATCAGACTGGCCAATAGCATACATACACATCAAGTGGGATTCACACGGTGGGATTCACGTACCTGACAAATCCCGTTAAGATTCGGTACGGGAACACAATCTCCTCGTGTGAATGACAGGGTTTCATTTTGCTGAGACAACTTTTTTACCTTGCAATTGTCGGCGACAATCACCACTAACAAGGAACATAATCTCATGAGATTTTGACTTTAAACAGGTTTAAAATCCAGAGGGGCATTTTGGTGAGACACAAGTATTCCACACGTTCTCCTCCAATCTGTGAGTCTCAGTGGTCTCAAATAACACCTATTGACATTGGGAAGTACCCTGAGTCTGCGACTGTCTACCTTATGTACCCTGGGTACCCTGTGTAAGGGTGTAGGGGTGAGACTATGTACCTGTTAAGTCTTCCCGTGTGAATTGGATCCGCCATGTTACCCTGAGACTGTAGGACAAATCAATCTGTGAAACTTTGTACCCTGCTGGAAGTAGTAGCTGACAGGTGCAAGGGTGTGAAGTACACCAGTCTCAGGTCCATTTGTCCCACCGTGTGAATCCCATTTAACTATGTTAAGATCCAGAAACAAGTCTACTATGCGCGTATCGGACTCTCACCTCAGTAAATGTGTAGGGGTGAGATTTCTACCTGAATTCATCACATAGATTCGGTCACCACCACCCTTGTGATAGACGAGAATCTTGAGAAAACGGAAAGAAAAAAACAACACCACAGAGAACCTTGAGAAAGTCTGGAAAGGACCTGTGATAGTTCACTGGACGTTAAAACAAACCAACCAACAAACACATATTGATTGAAAGTACATGTGACATGCAGAAATAGGTCTGAGCAGTGTTCCTCCACCCCATAGTGTCCCCAATCATCATAAATCAGGGTCTCCGCTCCTCACTGCTGGTGGTCGAAGGGTCTGACCCTGACCACAGCAACCACCGTGACCACAAGTAGCAGGCTGCGGTCAGTGTAGTGACCAGTGGTCATTTATCACCTGCCTGAGTGACAGATGTAGGACAGGACCCAGGCAGTCAGCAGGCCTAGAGCCCAGATACTTGCTCAAGTCTTTGGTTATGAACTTTTCTTTGGATAATGTCTAAAGTGGGATTCACACAATGGGATTCGTGTACCTCACAGGGCGCAAAATCTCATGCGATTTTGTTCCTTTATACAGGGATGTCAGTTTTCCTTGTTTCCGCGGAAATCCGTGTTTTCATTTCTGAGATGTGAAATCCCTTTTCTTGTGAAAAATGAACATATAACAACACAGAGTAGAGAGATATAACTACTATATTACTCATATCAGTAAAAAGCCTTGATCCCCAACTCTACCTACCCACAGACTCTTCATAGAAGCATATATGTTTAGTAATAATAACATTACTTATATCCATTTCCGGTGTTTTTAGTGTATATACATGTAAGGTTTAAACTCTGAATTGTCATGGGAAACATTTCCTTGTTTTTTTCTGACCCCAACTGACATTCCTGTTTTTAGGGGGAAATGTTTCTAACAATTACAAGGAGGAAACATGTCTCGGGGAAATGAATCCCTATAATTTAGTCGAAGAAATTTTGTTCGAGTGCAGAATCTCAGCAGGATTTGTCTCAGAAAAACACCCTGTGAGGTACATGAATCCCATCGTGTGAATCCCGCTTTATGACTGAATTGAATGAAGTTCTGGAGAAAAAAAAGAAGAAAAAAAAGTTAATCAGGATGAGATGCATTACAATATGTACCCTTCCTCTTTCAGGTGTTTAAGGGTTTGTGTAGTCGTATGTAGCTGCTACTGAGCTATAATTGACTCACCAAGGTAACAATCACTGTGATATCTTTATATATATTATATGTTTTCAACGGTGTCCTAACACCTTTTAACTTTTGTTATTATATTAGATCAATAGCTCTGCTATATTGACGATAATGAGTGACAGATATACTCATCAAAAATCTTTGTATAAGGTGATATCCTACGAGATGTACACTCTACTTTGAAGTTGTTTTGCTGTAAAGGTAGCTCATACCGACCGTAAGGCTGATTAGCATTGCAGGTCAAATAAAGAGTATATTTATTGAAAAAAAACGACACAAGAATCCTCCTGTGTCAGAAGGCGGATGGGAGAGAAGGGGGAGAGGAAAGGACGGTGCGTAGTGGTGGTAGGCAGGCAGGGAGTGGTGGGTAGGACCAGCGAGTAGTATCGTAAAACTTGATGAGGTTTAATCTTGGCTACCGTATTCCACGACTGGAGTTTGGCAAAGTGACTTCATGAGGCGAAGCCGAGTGAAGTCCGGAGCCAAAACTTCAGGAGTGGAATGCGGTGGCCAAGATTAAAACGAATCAGGTTTTGATTTTATCCTACCCTGTCTCCTCGATTTTGGAAAATAACGTGATCATAATTCTGCATGCCACTAGTGGCATATAAAACTCCATATGCCAGTCAGCGTGGCATACGGAAACCCAATGTTAAGCTTATGGGATTTTATATTAGGGGTAGGATAAAGAGAAAGGACCAACGAATATAAAGAAAGCTTTCACTAAATTCGTTGGTGGGACACTGGGACTGAGGCCAGTCTACCCAGATACCTGCAGTGGACAGATGCGTGCACACTTCCCTATGGGTACACCGCTAAATACAACCGACCAAAACCTAAATCCACCATCCATTAGGGTATATCCCTTATTAGTATCGTGTTTAGGAACCAATTGCAATTATTTTCATTCCGTAAAACATGGTTGTATCTATGCAAACATCCCTACTTCCGCATTTTGTCAGTGAGTTCTTTAGATCATGCCTTTTTGTTGATGATATATTGCTTAGTATATTATACATTGTTTACGCTATTTTCATTTTACGACCTCATTCCTAGCACCAGTAATTGAGTAAAGCTGGTGCGGTTTTTAAGTCTGCTGTTCACGATTAATTTCAAGGTAAGGTTGTCATAAATCATGTCAGGGAGTAGAATACCAGGAATAGCCTTATACATTCCATGCACGCAGTTTGCCGTATTGGTCGCCGCCAGGACAGTATTTGGCATGTGGTCGTAGGTCAAGAATGTCAGAGTTGTACATATATGTACATACATGTATATTGTATGTGCATACTAATAAAGAACTGTATGAGGTGCTGCAAAATACATGTACATCATGAGTTTTGTGTATAAAGACGAGGCGTATCGATTGAGAGATGTGAATTTCTTTCCTACCACGGATCCGTCAAACGAATCCATTGGAACGAAGAAATTACATCAAATACATCATGAGGTTTGGTTGCGGAGTAATCTCACAATGCAAAGCCGAGTGAGAAAATGTAGCAGACCAAAGCGAAAGATATTGCCACATTTTTCATGACCCCGACTGACATACCTGCCTTACGTCAAACTTAATCAAATTGATCTGCTCAAATACTTATGTTTATATGCTTAGTAGTACACTTTTTCTATATAATGCCAGTTTTCAATGTTTCCATTGAAATTCATGTTTTCATTTTCAAAGAAGAAATGTTTTCCTTGTGTAATATCAATACGTCCAATTCAGCCACAGCCCATGATCCCCAACTGAATCTCTCCACTGACCCATGTAAAAACTTGAGCTTTCCCTTGATTCCCTACTGTAATGCGTATATAATGCGCAAACCTTGTATGGCAATGAAAGATATTTCAATGTTTTTTTCTGACCCAAACTGGCATCCCTGAATTATATAGAGAGAGATATAAGTTATTGCAAGAACACTTGGTTATAGCATGGACTTAGAAGTCTGTGGTTACAGATAGAGGAGCACCATAAGAAGACCTGGCCATATCAGATATGCAGTATCAATAAATAAATAAAAAAATATCGAAATTTTGTTAAACATAAGACAATGTATAATGGAATCTTGATTTGTATAATATCGAGAATCGTTAGGATTCTGATCATGAACTGATAAGTGTCAGTGTACATTGATCCCCTCTAGGCAGCATCTAGGTTCAAAGCTCATGTACGTTGTAGGTACGCTTATAGAAGTACCTCGACGTCAGTCAGGAGAGTAAGGGCAGCTGCCCATTTCTCTATCAATGAAATAGTCTATAAGATGTTTCATGCAAACCCAACATTCCGCTCGGGTATGGTTAAATTTAGGAATGCCTTACAATTAGTCCAAAACCAAGACTTTGTATCTGCCTCAGGGCTACTGCTTATAAATACTTCAATAAGAGATCTGCATAGATATGCTGAAATACCTTTATTACAAGATCTTAGGCATGCTCATGTTCTACACTACATGTATAAGAGATCTAGGAATATTGAATTTGTGTGAATAATAACAAACGGACAACAAGGCTATTTGATGCGCCAGTCCTAGTGACTGATAGACCAAACTGTTCCGCCTACATGTGTTCCCTAAAATACTATGGTTGGGTGCAATGGAATGAGCTTAGGAACACTGAAACTTTTACTATGTTCAAGGCATTCACAAAAGCTGATATGAACAGTAAGATCTGGTTACTCTAACCTTGACACTGTAGTGAATCCTTGTTAAAACTGTTTAAGTTAGATAAGATATTTTGTCTAGGATGTGGAAACTTTTTTTTAACAAAAAACCATGTTATTCTTAAGCAGAACCAAAGTTAATTGCAGAATCAAAGACTTGAGCAAGTCTTATGAAAGGCTGAGGCCTTTTGCCACTTTATTGAGTTGAGATAATGTATGTAAACCACCATATATATTGTTGCCCTGATGCTCAATAAAGAAACTTTATAAAACAAAAAGAAAAAAAGGCAATTACTGTGTGGTAGCAGGAAGAAAGTTCAATATCTGAAATCTTGTATTATTTCACTTACAAGCACATGGACCTGCTACTCATCGAATAGATAAACAAAACAAAAACACATCGCACTGAGCTCCCACATTCAATAGCATATGGGGCAGCAGACCTAGTGAAAAACTGGGAATGAATATAGTGTTACTGTATTCCGGAGAAAGAAGAAAGCCTTCGCCTTTGCTAATTCAATCTTATATATTTTTGGTCATACATATGTATAGATAGGAAACCTATATAAAAGCATGGATATTGTAGAGAATGTCCATGATAAAAACATGCAAATGTTATTGTGGTCAATAGGATTCTTCTTTTTTTAATTGTTCAACAAAATTCTGTTGGTCTTCCATTTTGCTGTCCCGACTTGACAATATCAATTCAACATGGTATTCTCGACACAGCAAGGGTGAATTGGTGACTATGTACAAATAAAACAATGGACAATACGCACTATGACAGCACTGTTACCTGCCTTGGGATACACACGTAGCCTATGTAATATACAATGTACTTTTTTTATTTTTTTTATTCAAGTTTGTTTATTGTCAATCGTGTTCCTAATTTTCACAGTATTTCATTACATGGTTCTTCAGGTTTGATTCGGTTGACAATATGTACAGCATATCTATCATGGATTCAATGCAGTATAGTAGAGGAAAGAGGCCCTTTCTGTAATAGTACAATAGGACGTTTCCGTAGCTGTGCGACGAATCCGTAGCACATCTTAAACATCCGTCACATTGCACAGGAGTTCATTCCTCCCAGAACTATGGGAAAAGCATCGCTCCTGTAATATCGGCTCATGTGTGGTATTATCATTTTCACGTTATACCGCTACTTTTTACAACACCACATTTTCAGTCAATGAAGAACGTACCATTTGCTCTTAGTATTGACCTACGACGATCGCATCGCACCAATGGGGCCGGGGCTAAAGAATATACATATTTTGTACGTCCATTGCTAATCACGTGATAGCCCGAGCAGGTCGTGGGTCAGACACAGGGGGCGCCACCAGCTGTGGCCAGCAGGAGGCGCCACTAGTGAGTCAATAGACGACCGCTCGGAGCCGGCTAGACTTGCTCAAGTCTTTGATTATGAACAATCATTACATTTTTGAAGAAAATCAGAATAATATTCATTATGATAATAACAGGGATGCCAGTTTTCAATGTTTCCATTGAACTTCATGTTTTCATTTTCTGAATAGAAATATAATTCCTCGTGTAATATTGATACACCAACTGCTAAATTACCCAATTCAATCACAGCCCATGATCCCCTGAACCTCCCCACTGACCCATGTAAAGATTTGATCTTTCCCTTGATTCCCTACTATGTATGTAACTTGTAAACCCTGTGTTACAATAAAAAATATTTCAATGTTTATTCTGACCCCAACTGGCAACCCTGTCCTTCCCTGACTGGCCCAAGAATCCTGTATCCCACCAGGGCGGGGTAAAGCCGGGGATATACCAAGCGAGAACTGCGGCGATTTCTAGAATCGCCAACAAAAATGGCGGATATGTGAGATATTATTTCATATTCACCTGTTGATTGCTTCTGAGATGCTACACTATCAGTGGGAGATATTACTTTGAAATAATAGCTCACATTCAGGTCATTTTATGTTGGCGATTACGGAAATCACTGTATTTCTCGCTCGTTGCGTCTCCAGCATAAGGTAGGCGGAGGGGGTAGCCATAGGGTTACCGGAGAACTCGACCCGAAACGAACTCGACCCGTAGTTGTCAGGAGAACTAGACCCGTTTTGGAGAACTCGACCCTTTTCAGATCCTTATCAAAAAGACATTTTCATATAGAAGGAAAGGTCTGACTAGTTAGGGTTAGGGTTAATAAGGATAGGGTTAAGGTGAAGGAAAGGGTTAGGGTTAGGGTTGAAGGATAAGGTTACTATCCGATATAAACATAGTGGCTTACGATAAAAGTGAAAGATCAACATACTATGTAATTGCTATATCTATGTTGCATGAACTGCTTTTGTACGTTTTGTTCTTGTTAAAACGATCTAAGGAAGAACGCCCCGAAGACGGGCGATTGTATCAATCCCATTTACCTGAATAAAAAGAGAGAGAAAAAAAGGTTAGGGATATGGTTAGGATTGGGAATATGGTTAGGGAAAGGGTTAGGGTTAGGGTTAGGGATAGGATTGGTTTTCTGTTTGTTTTCATCCTCAGAAAAGGCCAAATTTGAAGATAATATGCTTACTACCTACTATAGTATTTATCCACAGTTGAGACACTTGAGTGGAGACGATTTAAAACGGGTCGAGTTTTTCACGGGTCGAGTGCGTTACGGGTCGAGTTCTCCAGTATTCAGCCATAGGATGCAGGGACTGGAGCCAGTCTAGGAGCCGGCGTACCCCCGGCGGTAGCCGACTCGTACCTGGCCGGAACAAAACAAACACAGGCCCGCGTGGAGTCTACGTGCAGCACTGCCCTGACTCACTGATCGACTTTCCACCGCTGCCAAGTGGGGCGGCTGTAGGATATGACACACTTTCCCCCAGTTATGTGCTGCGACCCAGAATGCTGTGTAAATATTGATAGTCAGCACCGCGTTACGTAATTCTTGTGGATAGAGGGAGTCCTGTTGACAGTTTATGGTTGGTTTTCTTAGTTATTATACACCTAATGCAGAGTGGCCATAGAAAACACATGGGCAGTGTGTATCTATACCCCCGGAGCATACGGATATGTTTTATGCCTCAGGTAGCAAAAGCTGGCGCGTACGGAAAAATAGTGCGTTTAAACAAATTTAGTGGGTACCTAAATGAGCCAATATCGGTACCCCACTTATCAGGAAAAGGTGGGTAATAAATTCAATATAGACTGGTTTCATATTGTGTACTTATTATTGTGTATTTATTATACACCTGCGCACATTATTCTAAGACTTACTGACCTCTGCTCTCTATATCGTAAAAATCATGTAGGGTCTATACTGTGCCGTACGCTGTTATACGAACCAGCTCTGTGTGCCAAAATTAGACTCCGAACTGCAATTAAAGGTAATTCATTATTAATTAACAATATTTCGAGGCGTGTCATAAAGGGAAATCAGACCAGGCGTTTAATCTGTGAATATTTACTCACTCGTGGACTCGAAAATCCGCCACTCCCGCCTAACCGCTTCGGGGCAAGTATTTGCCGATCTGTGAGTCGGTAACAATTCACAAGTTAATAAAGACTCAGTCAGTTTTCCCACTTGCATTTCTGAAGACATGAGGTAGGAAGTCAGTGAAGTGACATATTTAGATATGCACAAATGCTCATTTTCTGATAGCAGAGATGTCAGTTTTCCATTTTTCCGTGGAAATCCACTTTTTCATATTCAGTATATATAGCTTTCCTTTGCGTCAAAAAAAAGATCATATTGATTTTTCCTCATTTACTCCAATATAACAGTGGTTTGGACCTCCCCACAGACTCTCAGCACCATGCCATGGCCGACGATGTCATATTATCCAAGTTTTCCCCATCTCTCTGAGGCAGAAAAATCCACATGAAAACATTTCCACTTTTTTCCCCGACCCCAACTGACATCCCTGTGGTAGGGTTTCATACCACAGGGTTACGAAGTCCCTATTGAAAATGCATGGGGCCACAGTAAACTACTATCCATTGTTTATTAATGGCCACCTAACCATGGTTTACAGCTCTCTCAAACACATTATTGTATTTCTAGGAATATAAATTATTATGGTAAGATTTACCTGTAGAACAATCGATGTTTTTTGGACGCTCGACTCTGTATACCACTCGCGGTTTACGACATAATACGCGCCTCCCGTCCAAAAAAATCCTCGATCATTGTCTATTCCTAATGCTAACGATCTCTGTCGAGTCCATCACAGTTTGTTTGTGTTTGCATATTGTGCTTGCGGTATATGTTTCCAGAAACATACACCGGGACAGAGACTGTTATGTTTCTGTCGGGCTTACAGTGAGTGTAGATCATCTCATAATCATGATATGTATTGGTCTGTGATATAAACCAGGTATCTCAGAATTCACACATCTCGTTATTGCCGTACATATATATGCATGGTGACTGCCTTTTAGCTCTATAGTGGGTTGTCAGTTAAGATTGATGAAAATGCTCTATATTTCTAACCTATGTTCTAGCGGTACCAAACTGTTCATTTTGTAGTAGTTTTTCTTTTATAAAGGGGCAAAGGCCTCAGTCAATCATTACTGTTTCTCATAGCCGTGCCATTCAGGCTGGTAAGAAACCTTTGATAATTTGATATCATCCAGCGACAAAGAACACAACCACTAGGGTATGGTGCCTGGCTCAACTAAAGAATATTTTCCAGAAAGTAATAGAAATTAACAATTTATGAACCTAGAATCATGGCTTACATTCCACGCTAATGAACTCAGAATAACAATATTTGTCAAATATCGTTCAGTGCATTTGAAAAGTACACAGATTATTCTTACATTACAGTTCCCACAATCCAACATTTTTTGCCCTCCCAGCATTATGGCCTCTGTCGGGGATGTTGATGTTAAAAGATGCCATGTTCGAAGTCAGGTTGGTCCCTATCCTCCAGGGATGTCAGTTTTCCTTGTTTCCGCGGAATTCCGTGTTTTCATTTTTGGAATAAGATATCCTTTTTTCTTGTGTAAAATGAACATAACAATTAAAAGATACTCAAATCAACCATGATTCATAAATTCCCCAATTAACCTGCCTCCAGACCCATGTTCCGCAGTGATAATGTTATTTGTATCTACTATATTTTAGGTCTTTTTGGTGTATATAGATCTGATGTCTAACCCTGTATTGCCAGGGAAATATTTCCTTGTTTTTTTCTGACCCCAACTGACATCCCTGATCCTATCAATGGACAGTATTTTCCATGTCCTGTCAGACTGGGATAAAATGCTAACTGAAAATCCATTCATGCCCTGGCTTACACAGACACTATTGCCATACAGTTGACCAGAGCAGGGGCCTGGCCCGGAAAGTGTTTCCTTCCCCTGGCTTACAATACCTTGTCGCGGTTTAGGGAGACAGATGCCAGCAGGGTTGTCATTATTGGGGTCTGATTGCTAATGGTCCGACGGGCCTTATCCAATAATTTGATACGATGAACCAGGAATATATATATAGAACACAGAAGAGGATTTAAACCCTCGGGGCGTAGTCGCCAGATGGCATACTGGGTTTCTAAACCCAACCCATAACCAGGACTGGGTAACCTTCAGCCTGTTGCTGCACTCTCCCTACACACAGTTAGCAGAACTACTTGTATGATATACTGGGAATACTTTTTTTAATCAAAAGTTGGGAATTCTGCTTGGATGATATTACAGCATTACAGAGATTTTTCCTTCTCATTTCTGTGAGTTACAGATTTTTTTCTACTCTGCTACGTCTTTACGCATATTACAGCATAACAGGTGTCATATAGCAATGGATAGATCCTATTATGCCATTATAATTATGAGTTATCAGTATTTTGAATATGCACCCGGCCTTGATCATAGGGCAAACTCATTGCTATGCAACCTAGATTCATTTTTTTCAAAGCACCATGTTCCGTTTGCAAAGAAACACGTACGATTAAAGTATTCGACAACATACATGCATTGCGTGTCTATATTTATGATAGACCCTAGAGTGTACGCTTGATAGCCTGCCTGTCTCATAATAGATAATGACTAGATAAAAATGAATAAAAGATCATTTCTATTGGCAACCACAGAGTGTTTAAAAGGTTTACTTTACTATGCCGTGAGTATTTGCATGTGTGCCTATTCTTCCTGTTGGATATGGCTTGCTGAGCAATTAGTGGAGCAGTGTCATCAATTATTCATGATTGAAGGGGATGGGTTTGTAGATGGCGATTCAGAAAGCCCAGCCTCATAGAACTATCACAAACTGTCACAGAATAACATCTGACACCCTGTGATTGTAGACAGACCAACAGACACTCCCGTGATATTAGATACCAACTGACACCTCCGTGATACGCCCCTGTGATAGTATCCACATCAACTGACACCTTGTGATAGTAGACACCAACTGACACCCTGTAATATTAGGAAACGTCCTTACTGTAGACGAAACGGTTCCTGTTCGAGGTCAGTCGTCGATTTCATACTGCCTGACGCCATAGGCGGAAGGCAGTATGAAAATGATGACTGACCGAGAACGAGAACTATTTCGTCTACAGTGAGGACGTTTGCTTATTATTATATACATTTAATTTGTGAAAAAAACGCCATTTTAATGACATTCAAAGTCGCTGTCACAGCGGGCACGAACATTATTATTACTGCACCCCTAGCAGCGGGCAGTATTTAATAGACATTCGGACATAGGTATGTAATAATAGGAGACACCAACTGACACCCCCTGATAGTCTAGCTCTAAAGCCCATAAGACATCGATATTAAGTACCTATTCTTCCCGATCCGATTAACGATGAGAATCGGGAAGAAAATGTCGAAATCTTATATAGATAAGTCAAACACAATATTTCCTGATCTAAACCATGTAGGACTTCTCATATCTCACCCCTGGTATTTTTCCCCCATAGGCTTACATTATGAACTCCTTCTCCATGGCCCTTCAAGTATTAGTACTAATACTCAACGGGCAATGATGTCACACAAATCATTATCATTTAGTTAATGTAGTGTATACAGGGGTGAGATAAGAAACTTGTTTTGGTCACAGTCGTCGATCTCTATTTTGTTTGAACGCTGTCGCCTAGTTCATATCGCTGAGTGTTCAACAATGCAGAACAATGACTGTGGCTAAAACTTGTTGGATTCTTCTTACCCAGAATATAAAATGGGCACGCACGGACTCTTTAAAATAGATGTCAAGCTGTGTTGTCTGCCGACCGGGCCAGTTAGAGTAAAAATACTTCCAATGTTTCAGATATATCGGGATTACCCTTGTGTCTTTTTTTCTCAGTTTCCTTATATTTATAAGCCATAATGTAACATTAAGGTCTGGCTATTCTGTTTTTCCTTTGAGCATATTTTGATACGAAATTTTGACAATCTTTCTAGATCCATACAATCAATAAAATGGCTATAGATCTTAGTTATGTATGACTGGTTTTAATGATTCTACTATAGATGCTTTACACCAAGTTATAACAAAATATAATCTTATGGTTATATCATGTGTTGTCCGTGCAATCGTTTATTTCTCGGAAGGTAGTCCGCGCTTCTGACAATTCAGACATCCCCAAAGGGCAAGACCGATGTGCCATGTTACTATGTCATAAACCGTAACACAAGTATGGCATGCACAATTATTGATATTGATTCACACTCACCTAGAGCCTACCTTCATGCACTAGGATGCCCTAAGTGTGGTCCACTGGGTCGACTTGGTGGTAGCAAACATTTCCCTGAAAGATGATTAATGGCAATCACCATCCTAAAAATGACCTCTTGAGCGCTACAGGCGATACTCTGAAAACGTAATTATTCATGAACCTAGTAGCCTCTAAATATACTCCATAACTAGGATAGTTTGTCTTCCTCGTTATGGCTATAGGACAGCTATAATTCTTCTTTCAGAGATGGCAGTTTTCCTCTTTTCCAAGGAAATCCTTATTTTCGTTTTCAGTATATAAGATTATTTGATATTGTGTAAAACAAAGAGAATATATTGGGCCTCATTCACACCAATAAACAGTGATTCAAACCTCCCCATGCAACCCAGTCCCATCCCATGGCAAATAACGATGTGTTTTCCATGTTTTCTCAGTCTCTCTGGGGCAGGATATTCCACATGAAAAATATATCCTATTTTTCTCATAACCCCAACTGACATCCCTTTTCTTAATAAATTTTAAAATTTCCGCTTTCTTTCCTCAGTCGCGACTTTCATCCATGCACAAAGTATACACAAAGATGAACACCAGATTTATATGGAGATCGTTGTGATCTCGAGCCATTACATGTACATTGAAAGTATCCAATCACACCTGTATTAAATCCCACTGGGGATGGAGATGAGTACCTCTTATGATATGGTGGGTCCATTAAGAGTCCCACCTCCAGTCCTCATCTTCCGCCGTCAGTGGTTTTTTCTGAGAGAGAGTCGAGTTGTGAGGTACTGCCCCGTTCACACTGTGCGACTGGAGGTACTTTGTACGCCCAGTCGCCGACTGGAGGGACATGTGTACGCAAAACGCACATTGTTAGCTGCGCGCTGTCCGCTTGTCAGTGACTGGATATACCAGGGGCCTGTTTAAAAATCTAGGATCCTACATGTAGACCCTTTTCTGTATGCCATAGAGACCCAGGGACGATGTGGGTAAACTTTATTCAACACTTATGGGCGACCTTGTGGACGGCTAATACTGTCTTAGCAAGCAGGCTTTATGTTTTTAGACGATAACCCTTGTACGAGGTGCAGAAAAGGGTCTTCATGTACGATCCTAGTTTATTAAACAGGCCCCAGGTCCTCAGGTACGCTCAGTCGCAAGCATTTTGAATTTCAAACACGTTTGATATTTGGCAGCGCTCGTCGCGTACCTCCGGTATAGTATGCCCAGTCGCAAGGAATCCGGAACGTCCAGTTTCAAGCGCGGTACTTCAAGTCGGCGACTAGAAGTACCGCTCAGTGTGAACGGGGCTTAACAATCTGAATCCACCCAAAAGTCCAGGTGTCAATGCTTGAGAGGTGAAAGGTGCTGGTTGAGAAACACCTGTTACGGCGCGGGACGGACACCGTAATTATGTCGTGACACAGTGCCTTCATTTGGAAGTATAAGTGCAAATAGGAACATCATGGGAATGTGATGCACTGTGAACATTCCTGGCATTCCCAAGTTTAGTTCGTCTCTCCTGAATTATTATTAGAAATGTGAACAAGTTCCAAGATTCCTCTCAGGCCCAGGAATTATGAGAAGCATTGCTTTAAAAATATCGTTCGTTAATTACTTTTACAATGTTTAACATAGACTCATACAGGATGATTTAATGATGTTAAACATACATGGATACAGACAGGTTTATTTTAGAGAAATAGGGCCTAAGTCACCAACACCTATTAAGTCCCGATAAGTGTATTATCGTTCTATCATATACCTGAGTACGAATGTCTGCAAATGCTTCCCACTGCTGGGGGTACAGTAATAGTAATCTTAGTGCCCACGCTGTGACAGCAGGCCATTATGATTAAGCTTAAATGCTTAATTCCTTAAAATAGTGTTTTTAAAGTACCATTAAGCTTACAGACTGAAACATCAAAGAAGATATATAAAAGAGGTATTACAGAATATATAAAAGATCAAGATAGTTGAAACCGGTATGCACCACTGCTCCATACAGGGCTGCGGTAATAACTACTAGTATGACTAGATAACCCAGTTGAAATAACATGTGAAATAGAATCGTATATTACCAGATGTTGGGACAAGAAATGTACATAACAAATAAGATAACCATCACCACCAAACTATTACATTGAATGTTACAGGGTAAGACGTATATTAGACCGGAAATCACAACGTGATTTGAACATCCAGGTGGGTTCCTTTAGACGTACCGGTATCTCTGTTGATAGGAGCGACCGAGGTTGGAGGAGCTATTGCAACTGGTTGTGAATATGTAAATATTGTTAATATGAAATCTAAAAAGTCACTGTAGTAGCACTAAGAATGTTATACCATCACCAATGCATTGTATATATCATAAACATCTTTGTATTGTTAATGTTGCCCCACGCACTATTGTATGGAAGAACGATTGGAAAATCGAATGTAATAAAGAAATTTAAAAAAAAAAAAAAAAAAAAAAAAAAAACCATTGCAAGCTATATAATAGTAAGCAAACGTCTTTATTGTGGATGAAACGGTTTTCATTCTCTGTCAGTCATTGATTTTATACGGCCTTCCGCCTATAGCGTATATAATTGATGACTGACCTCAAACAAAAATCATTTCGTCCGCAGTGAGAACATTTCCTTTTACCATCATGCTGAATAATGTTCCGGTCATACATACACAAGTATAAATAGGGCTGAGATTTTACCTCTCACCTGTCACCACGCCACATTTGACGTATTATCAAGAGACGTCACGAGTTTGAGTCTGAGTTCATTTATGCCACGCATTTTGTTGGCTCCATAATTTCACGAGTCGAAGACGAGTGACATTACAGAGCCAATAATATGTGTGGCATGAATAAGCTCTAATTCAAACGAGTGGCTTCTAGATTGTATCCTACCCCGTTTCCATATTTTTTCAGTATCAGAAAGTAGTGGCATAAACAACAAGTTTATGTCACACCCGTGACATAAACAAATCTCATGTTAAGCCTATGGCGTCTTTTATTAGGGGTAGGATAAGTATCCACATATAACCTCTTTTCTCCGCATCTTTGAAACAAGTTATTATTGAAGGCTCCTATGAGCTACCATTCCCACTGCAATGTAAAGTATATTGGGACTTGGTTGTGGGAAGGAACATATGTACCACCTCACTCCACACATACTGAGAAACTTTCCTGTGGGAGTTATTGAACTTTATTCTCAACGGCTGACTCTGCCTCTTCGTTTCCCTTGAACATAGACATCTGTTCTCAATGAACATATTGCTGTTTACTAAGTTACTTTCAAATCGGCGACGGCGATGATTGCTTACGTGCATTTTAGTAATATGGGGAAACGTACTTGCTGTGGGCGAATTAATGTCCGTTCGTGGTCTTTTTTCCATGAAATACGTCCCGATACCTGGGGCATGGGGACATATTTCCGGGACAAAAAGGAAAAGGACGGCATCAATCTCCAAAAGTCTCATTATTATCAAATATACATGAAAATTACCAAATTACGCTATCATTTTCATGCTGGTGTTCATCCACCACTGCCCTAGGTCGCGAACATTATTAATGCTGCACCCCTAGTATTTCGTAGATGTTCAACCACAGGTATATATCATAATGATAATACTATTGTTTCCTGTCACGCTATGCTCCCTCTCAGTCCATACACCTGCCCAGGGCGAATCACCCAGATACATACACAATATTGACTGGTTTCAGACACAAGCGGCTGAGTCGGCGTGTAGTAATATATAGAGACATAGTTAGTGTGACTGAATGGAATCTGTTCAGAGATATTTTGGAATATGTTCAGAGATATTTTGGTCAGAAATACTCTCAGAGTTCGAAGAACGAGGTCAGTATTTCTGACCAAAATATTGAGGAACAGATGAAGTTCAGTCGCAGTCACTGTGTCTCTTTATTACTATGTACCTAGAAATCATTAAGAATCCCATTCTACCACACACTAAATAGCAGAATGAGTGGTCGCGTGGTATGGAAGGACGTATGAATATTCTTTTGTTACTCAGTGACGAACTTAATTTGTACTTCTGGTCAGTAAAAGTGAGACATTCGCCCATGGGTAGATAATAATATCCGAACGCGATTCCATTGTCGGCCCTTCTGTCCTATCACTCCGGCCCTCCGCCTCTTGCGTCATACCGTAGTTATAAGACACAATACCTTGAGCGGCAATCGCTACGGGCTCACTAACTACGTTTTTCTTCCCTAATAACCACTGAGAATGCAGGGCTGAATAAAAATGTAAGTCTTTGAAAAGTATTTTTTCACTAAGGAAAACTGCACACAACACACACACATACACTCACACAAACCAGAACTAGGATGTTTGTGCAAATAGACCATAATACTACAATGAGCGTACTTTGTGAGGTATGAACGATATCCTGCTCAGTTTGGCAATGACTGTACGCGATCAATTACGCGTGTTTGTTATAGTGGCCAGCTATTGAGGGACAGCATCATGGTAAACGTTTACTGGCCTCCATTAGCTTAACCAGCATCCGTATGTGCCTCGTCTAATCAATACGGTCAGGGCGTGTAGAGGAGAGGGCTGATTCCTGCAGAGACACTGGTGTGCGCGGACATTCCCCTCTCACTGAGTCCTGTTGACCAATCAATGTTAAATATTCACTCTTTTTTGATATAGCAATAAGTAAGTCTTAAGGAGGATGGTGGGCAGAATGGTGGCTGCACACAACACCACGTAGATATGATATGAGAAGGATTGGCCTTTGATATAGCAGTAAGTAAGTCTTAAGGAGGATGGTGGGCAGAATGGTGGCTGCACACAACACCACGTAGGTATGGTATGAGAAGGATTGGCCTTTGATATAGCAGTAAGTCTACCACTGCTGAGGGTGAATGAGAAAGGTGACTGCACATCAACCACGTAGACATGGTATGAGAAGGATAACCTTTGATGTAGCAATGAATCTCCTACTACTGGGATGAAGGAGAAGATTGCCTGCAGTAGAACTCGAACCCACAATGCCCCATACGTTGGGGTTACAAGAACAGTGCCTTTAGCCGGGCACCCATTGCTTGTAATATGGCTCCGACATGGCTTCGATAAGGCTATGAATCAAAATTACTGCATGTTGAGAAATTAAGTCTCTTAGAATGGCAGATTACGAAACTAAATTACCGCATCATCACTGTGTCGGAATGTTGAACAATTCTGTGCCGTAGTGTGTCAGAACGCTTCTCATGGTGTGTCTTAGGGAACAGGGACTGAGGCCAGTCTAGGTAGGAGGAACGTTGCATTGCCTTTCATAATTCATGTTGTATTTATTTCCACTAAGGCCCATACACTGATTATTTGATTAAGCTGTTTACCGGACCCGCACATTAAATATTGATGAAGGCATTAAACATGTGTTACTTCATCTTTGTGTATCAAGCTATTGTTCAGCTGCTCTGCCCATCTTAAACTAGCACTTTTTTTCTTCCCTTGTCTTACACAAGGTGGAATACAACATAAACATGTGCAGAGCGCGACAGGACATCTGGAATGGTTGCATACATTAGCATGCATGTTCATAGACTTGTTGGGTCAGTTCGGAAAACACAGGAATCGCGGTCTTCCAGCTACCCCAACATAGACAGCATAAAGGCATAGAATCACTCGCACTAGTAGCGGTTGAGTACTAAAGAAGAAACCAACATGTTTTGGACAAAGTCGTCGTTCTCCATGAGTTGATGCGGTGTGATATGAACGAGGCGACAGCATTCAAACGGGTTGGAGAAGGACTTCTTTGACCAAAACTAGTTGCTTTCTGTATATATCTCACCCCTGTACACACTAAAAGAATAGATGACACACAGGATATAGACCATGGAGAACGGACTGCTATACTTGTACGGGCATGGAGAACGAGTTCCCAATGTTAAGCCTATGGACATTTATTCCAGTGGTGAGATGAATATGGTTTCTTTTAGCTTCACAGTCTATATATTTATATACCAAAACAAAACAACACTAAAGCTACACAAATTAGAAACGTATATATACAGAATAATGATCGGGGGGTGGGGGGATTTACCCTAGAGGCCAGATGAGCGTATACAAGTGAGGTGGTGGACAGTATACAGAACCATGGAAATAGCACGTTAAGTTTTCAAACTCTCTCTAGTGGGTGATATGTTTTATTAGACGTTCACGTGAAAAAAACCCAGAGAGAAACTGTACTTTCAACCACTGGGACTTACCGATGGAGCAGGGATATCATATTCTCCAATTGTGTATCAAGATGGAACTACATCGAAATCTGTAGACAGTTTTGATTGCGGAGTAATCCACGGGCAAAGCCGAGTGAGATTATTTAGCAAATCCCCTGATGAAGAACCTAACCGGTTCGAAACATGTCGGTACTTAAAACAACCAACTATTGAATCATTACTTCTAAAAGGACCTAGCCCAACCCGAGTTAGTGGGAATATATCACTCTCTTTCTATTATTTAGCAAACCAATATGAATGGTGTTTTATCAGTGGCTATGGATTGAGTGCAGTTAAGATTTTATCTCAACCCTATCACTATTATATTTGGCTAACATTTATGACACCATACTCTATTGAGTTGTTTTTTTTAATTTTTTTTTAACAATACTCAACTTTGAGTACAAGTTCCCAATGTTAAGTCTATGGGAAAAATATTGCAGGGGTGAGATAAAGTGTCATGGCATATCAGTTTGTTTTACTGAGTATTCTGTGTGTTTCTTTTCGCCTGACGCACGCTTCTTCACTCTAAAACGAGAGATATTCTGAACAGAAGACGCCTATATAAACGGCCTCCCTATTCAATCGGAGAGAATATCAACACGTATAATAGGTGCACATTTGTAGTTTCACTGCTGGTTCTAATGGGCTGTTCCCTCGCCCCCTAGGGAGGTAAGCACTACTTGTCAGCGACCGTACAGGAAAGGGGCCTTGATGGGGGCGGGGCGGGAGGGGTGAAATGAGAGAAGGGTGGAGATATGTACACCATGTATGGGTCCTTATCTTCCCCTGGTATTTTTCTCCATAGTCCGACTGCTCCGACCCTATACGCATTTATTACTTGAAACGATATCTGCCATGACTATTTTCTCCATAGGCTTAACGTTAGAAACTCATACTCCTCAGCCGTGAAGGTAGTGTTCCCGATACTCAATGGCTTATTGGGTAATTTATTCTATTGATTAATAATGCTATACGGGATGAGATAAAATCAGAAATTTTCCTTATGCTCCTTCTCTTTTCTATTGCGTATAAGATCGGGAGGGGGGTGGGTGTCTAAGATTTCAGAAATTCTGCAACCGTACTTTATGGACGTCCCCATTACGCAATGCCTGCAGCCAAACAATCACTGACAACTTATTCTCTAGCATTAGATGACTGAGTAAATGTGCGTAACATGTTTACAATACCCATAAAGATTGGACTTCATAAGGAATAACGCCCAAGACCGGGGTGATTGTATTCGATCACCACCCTTGTGGTGTAAAAGAACCCTGAGAAAGTCTGGTAAGGACCTGTCTATAATGGTTGACGTTAATTCAAACCAAACAAACAAGTAATGTCTCTTTTTTTTTTAATTAAAAAAAAATATATTCAGAGGGAATACAGTGATTGCATCGTATTTTATGGTATTTCATCTTTACTTTGGTGGGTTACACATATACATCGCCCCAAAAGTACTTCGGATATCGCGAAGGCCACGCATAAACAATGGTGGACATACATGTATACCGGCATAGGTTCAAATCTTTCTCTTCCCACGGTCCCTCGGTTCACCGTGTGTTGGTCGGAGACGCTGCGAAAAACATGTTCTAGTTTCTCTCAATATCTCGTGGGAAACGATAGCCTCGCGCACCCGCCGTTCACACTCTAGGTGTGAATGCATTGAATTTGCTTAGCCATGAAGCCAGACTGAGTGGTGTTTGACCGAGCTGTAAACAGTCGACCGCTAGGTGCGCTGAACGGAAAGTCATGTAGCAGACGACAAAAGGTCTGGATTGTAGTATCAGGTGGACGCATCTGATTCACTCTGAAGATTTATGCTTTATCTCACCCCTGGAATAAATGTCCATAGGCTTAACATTGGGAACTCGTTCTCCACGCCCCTACGAGAATTGCGGATTATTCGCCACGCTATGACGTCAAATTCGCTAACCAATCAGCGCGCAGTAGAAACTGTAGTATAGTCCCGGCTCGATAGAGCGTCAGTTGTCACTCACAATGGCAACCGACGAATACGTTTAGAAGTTTCAATTAATTGTGGAGGGGTGAGATAAACACAGAAAGCTACTCGGTTTACGCTTGTTGGTTTCTTCCTTAGTATGGCGGGGTGGGGTGGGGGGTGGGGGTGCTCACATCATTGACGTCAGTCACGTCAGTCACATCAGTCACGTCATTTCGATCACGTTTGATGCCAACTACAATGACCACCGGCGACTGCCACGGACCCTGGAGGTGATTAGCGGAACTAAGACCAGCCCCTCCCCATCCGCACACACCCCGACCTAGACTTGCTCAAGTCTTTGATTATGAACATTCATCAAATGATTAATCACAATCAGAATAAAGTTCAATTTAGGATGTATCTTTCTCTGACTGCCCCATGAATCAAAGACTTGTCCACTATGAACAGAATCCCCTGTTTATGGTCGCAAGCCGCTCCCTGTAACCCTATACCTCCTCCTACCCCTCCCTCCTCCCTTCCTCCAGTTCCCTGGCCGCCTGTGATATCATAGCAATAAATTTCTCCTGCTCTTGACTGTCACCCAATTAAGATCAAAGTGAGAGGGTTTTTTTTCAGGAAATTTATAAAGGACATATGAACATTCGCTAAATCATGTTAGCGTTCTTCCATGAACAAGTCCATAACCGTGCAGTCAGTATCAGTCTCCCATCATATATCTGACCAGTAGCCATGATATCTGTATGGAGAGTGTTGGAAATACTGGCGCTATACACCATTACCGATTGTACCAGTCCCTGTATCCCAGCGAGGAGGGTAGCCATAGGATGCAGGGACTGAAGCCAGTCTAACCCCGACCGTACGGGCGGCCCTGGTTGGGTTCACGGGGGTGGGAGTGGAGGAGGGGGAGGGGTGCATACCCAGGGGTGGGGGCCAGGGTACCCCAGGGGTGGGGCTTACCCATCTGCGGTAGAAAAGGGGTGTTGGCGGGGAGGGTATTATCATTTGCTTACCTCATCGGGGTAGGGTAGACCGTCCGCAGCCACCTACTTCTTTCTACACCCCTCCGAGCACACTACAGAGATGGCAGCTTTCCACTTTTCCAAGAAAATCCTTTGTTTTCGTTTTCAGTATATGAAGATAATTTGATCTTGTGTAAAACAAAGAGAATACATTGGGCCTCATTCACATCAATAAACAGTGGTTCAAACCTACCCATGCAACCCAGTCTCATTCCATGGCCAATAACGATGTGTTTTTCATGTTTTCTCAGTCTCTCTGGGGAAGTAAATTTCACATGAAAAATATTTCCTATTTTCTAATAACCCCAACTAACATCCCTGGCACGGGAGAGGAAGGCATGAAAATAAATACAAACATATCCCCAGAAATGATGCAATAACCATAAGCAATGGCATGGGCGGGTCCTGGGGGTAAATTCATCTGATTTTTTATATATATTTTTTTTTTAATGAAGCATAAACAGTTCTTTCTTTCGGAAGGTCTTCCACTGCTAGCGCAGTAACACATCAGTACAGCTAGATACATTGAGGTATATCTCATTTTGGATGAGATATTGGGTGACTGTTTATTATAAGAGCCGTGGCGAGGTAGTGTCGGGACTATTCAGTGCGGTATGCGTCATCGTGTTAACAAAAGAGCACAGCTTTCTTTCATCTTTAGCCACAAACATTACACGACAGTTGGAACTTATACATTGACACCGATAAATATGCCTTCACCCTCCAACTGACTCCTCTAGATTATTTTTTCTTTTTATTTATTTTTGTAGCAGGTGTTTATTTCATTTTTTCATCGGGCATCTCGGATTGAGTACACATATTTATAAACATCTATGGATTCACACAATAAAGGGAGTGCAGTAACCTGTGGTGTATTTCTTTGCTCCCTTGATTTATCTGTGGTTTTTTTTAATGATATAAAGCACATGTAGTTGACATTACCCAATATTCCTTATCGTCCTTACTGACTATCCACGTGTTAAGTTGCAACCCTTTCATCCTATTTAATTTCCATTGTCCTTCTTGTGTTCTTAAGTTCAGTCTTTCATCTTAATAGATACTCAAAGATGTTCCAAACAGCGGTACTTACAGTTCCTATTGCCGGTGGTTTAATGTGGTATTAAAGAAGAATAATCACATAACAATAAGCTTAAATATATGGCATGGTGAAGACTGTAGTGATTGTAGTCAGAAAAATAAGAGAAGTACAAGACTATGACAGCGACTCCTGAACAATTAGCAAGTCTGATGTAGAGCTAATTCGGAGCACCACCAGGCGCCTTTTATCAAGCCATCATATAGATTTTTATTGCAACCCAGGCCATAGAAATCGGGGGATGTATTCAGGAAAATGCTCGAAATACGAGAAGTCTATCGAATGTAAAATCTTATTATGAATTTAAAAAATTCTTTTCTGGTGTTAGTTACCCATGTGAAAAAATATCTTATTAAGATCCCGATGAGGACACACCAAATATCAGTCAGACTGAGGAATTTGGTAGTTCCTAGCATTCCACTGCAGATCTGGTAGCCTGGAAGCCTGGCCTATGTGCTCACTCACATACTAGGTAATTTTCCTGGTGCATCATGGGATGTATCTAAGCTGGTTCCCTGTGAACAAGTAAAGTTTTCCATTGCGCTGGTCCCCGGGGGGGGGGGGGGGCTTGGGGGCTCCAGCGAAATTTAGCTGGTTCCCTCGTCCGCTGCTAATCAACAGCGTAAGTTCAAGGTCGCTTCAAATCGTGCAATACCTGTCCTGTTATTCAATCGGACAAGGAACCCGTCTACAGATCTAATGGTACCAGGATAAGACGCCTGTAGTTGTGACGCCACATCTCATTGGATGGCGTCAGTCTTCACCTGTGTTGGTGGAGATATCTATGGAGATTGTGTGACGTCACAAGGAGCTGGACAGACCCTTCACAGAGTATCCCCTCAAAGTGTAGGACTTCCTTTGAGGTGCCGTTACAATGCCCGGGGCCATGTCTATACGCAGCAACACCTGTCCCTAGACAGTTCTTAATCAGGATTGTCAGAATCTGTAAACCTCGAGTGGTTTACAGAGCCGCTAAGTTTAAATAGGACGTTCGTCCGTAATGAGAATCGCCACTGAGGGTAAATAGCGATAAGTTTACCGTATTCTGCGTCAATATTCGTAGGCCGACGTGTATACATACACAATATTAACTTAATGGTGACCGTAATTATACTATAAATATATGTGTTTCTTGTTCTATTGATTCATTCCTGTCCTGATGAAGGCCTGAAAAGGTTGAAACGTTGACGTATGGAATAAAGTGTCAAAGTTATACTATTTGTGTGGACAGCCATTTATTTCGCGGGGAGAACGAGTTTGATGGGACTTCACTTCTACAATATTAACTAGTTTCAGATACAAGCGGTCGTAATCTCCGAGGACTAGACGCGTAGTAATATCCAAGCAAACGCGGGGATATTGCCAAGGAGATTACAACCGATTTTATCCGAATCCAGTTTCATTTTGTATTTATTAATCAGCATTGCAAATTTGAATTTTCAAAGAAAATATAAAATGACTGCCAACCTTCTCATGCGCTATTCTGTACCCAAGGGACTTTTATCCCATAATGTCCGCTTTGTGTAGGGGATCATTGTTGGTCATGGGGACTGGCCTCTCCCCCCTGCTGCATGACGTCATCCATGGAGGGCCCCTGTAGTATGGAGATGAATGATAATAAACGGTGGATGATAAATCTGGGGAACAAAGTGAACCACTTAATGTGTTTATCATAATGTAAGCTCCTTGGCTCATAAGTCATGAGAAGTCAAATAGCTGACGTTGTGTTTGGTGCTGGCGGGTCGGTGAAGCTTTGATGAAAAGACTCCGATCAGAGATGGATCCCAGAGAAATGTGCTTAATATACAGACGTAAACAGCCATGACGACTCAGGGGGGAAATCCCTGAGCCTGTCGCCATGAACTTCATAGAGATTCATGGCGACAGAGATCCATTTCTTTATAGTTTTTAAAACATGTCTACCGTGCTTATTCCATACCAAGTGGAAGGGTGATTTAATATCAGAGATGACAGATTTCTACTTTTCCAAAGAAATCCACTTTTGTATTTCACTGTATTAAATTTCCCTTGTATAAAATAAAGATAATATGGAGAAACCAAACAAGAGTTAGTCGTGTTGTTGTTTATCGCACGACGGCAAGATCGCATATTACTGCGCGAGGTGAAGCCGAGAACAGTAATACGTGATCTTGCCGGAGTGTGATGAACACTAACATGACTAACTCGAGTTTGGTTTAAAATTTATCCTCCCCCACCCGTCTTAATTACTGGTACATTAACAAATGATGTCATTTGTCAAGTGTATCCCACTAGTGCGATATTTTTCATTCTGAACTCCAGACCAAATAGAGTGACCCAATGTTAAGCCTATGGAGTTTTTTTTATTAGGGGTAGGATGATATAAATTGGGCCTCATTCACGCCAATGAAACAGTGATTTTAAGCTCCACACAGACCCTTAGCTCCGTGTCATGGCCGACACCAATGTTTTTCCACTTTCTCGGTATCTCAGGCATCAAATTCCGCATGAAAAATATTTTTTTTAGCAAATCTGCTAATTATTGATGGATTTCCGATCCTTTCTTTAAAGAATGATTGTCGGACGTATGCGTCTGTGTGTAACACGACCACAAGTAATCTCCTAACGTTGGATGTACTCGCTTGCACGGCGTCGTGACGCGGTGCGCTAGATGTTATCCCCGTTCCCATTGGCCGAACTTGACATGGTTCTGCCGTATGGAGGATTCTGATTGGACAGTACAGTATACAACTTTCTGTCGCTCTAGCAACGGCCTCACGCTGAGCGCGACCTGACTGTTACAAGTCAGGACATGTCATTTGGTGCTCAGTGGGGTGGGGTCATTCTATGTGAGGGGGGGGCCACAAAAAACATTTTTACGTTAGTTTTTTGCGCCGTACTCCCTGAATACGGGGACGAGAGACTTGTGGTTTCGAAGCTTACTGCTTCTCGTCAGGTGTAGCACGTTTGGGGGGGTATTCGCCCTGAAATTGTCGCCGCCATTGACAGCGCGTTTAGCGGTGATGTTTGACCAAAATAATGGTCGTCTTTATACTTTCCTATAAAGTTGTTTTTGCGGCTCGTCTGCTGGCGAAGCCTGAGTCATCTATGGTTTAAAGCCCATCTGCTGGTGGGTTTCATTCTGGCGAGTACAGTGTTAGGAGTCTTTTTTAGGTCGGGCCTGTAGGACTGCTGTGTGTAATTTCTTTAAAGAATATTTGATTTCTAATCCCCCCAAAAGAGTAACTTTAAAAAATGGCATAATTGGACACTGTCCATATAACAACAAGACTTATCTATAACCAGCAATGCAATACCATATCTGCGCCCTAGATGACGGCTTTTCGCAGTCCCAAAAGTAGACCATCAATGTTCATTTGGTAAATTCATCTCTAATAATAGCAGTGCAATCATGAGAAATTATATACGGATTCTTTTTTTTTATCATTTGGTAAATTATCTCTAATGATAACAGTGCAATCATGAGAAATTGTATACTGATTTTTTATTTTTCATTTGGTAAATTCATCTCTAATAATATCAGTGCAATCATGAGAAATTATATACTGATTTTTTTTTTTGATTTTTTTTTTTAATTGGTATGATTCGTAAGTACAGGACCTCGATCTGCCATCATACCCCAAGTGACAAGTGCGTTCAGCAAAGATGTCAGTTTTCCACTTTTCCGTGGAAATCCACTTTTTCATCTTCAGTATATTTACATATGTAATTGCTTTTCCTTGCGTCAAACAAAGATAATATTAATTTAGCCTCATTTACGACTATAAAACAGTGGTTTTAACCTCCCCTCAGATCCTCAGCCCCATGCCATGTCCGACAACTACAGTATCCAAGTTTTCCTGGTCTCTGAGAGTCAGAAAAATCCATATGAAAAAATATTTCCACTTTTTTCCCTGACCCCCCACTGACATCCCTGGTTCAGTTACCTTATGTAGAAAAATGTTGATTTCATCACAAGTTTTTATGTATAGATACATGTATAAATAGAGGACCAGAGCCTCAAAAGAACAATAGTATTATAATACAACGAAATATAAAGTAGCGCTTTATAATACTAAACACTTGATGAAGTATTGAATAATATGATAGCAAAAGATATCATGGATATTCTGTGGTTTGTTTCCGATTTTCTTCCTTATTCCCGACTTGCATCCCTTAGTCTCGATATATGGCTATGGGAGAAGGGCATATGGCTTAGGGCTATGGGCTAATGGGTGGGCAGTGGTCAGTAATGGCGGGCCCTGTGGTGAAACAGCTATGACGTAACGTGACGGCATGTCAGCCAGGTTAATTATAAGTCTGACGTCACGGGGGGCATTAGTGGTGATAAAACCTCCACGTGACGCCCCATATCTGCCAAAATAGGACCATTATGGCCCCTGCGGTGTGCGGGGAGTGACACCAACCCCACCCCGCATTAACGACCACAGTGTTACCCCTCACAGCCCAACCACTAGACTGGCTCCTGTCCCTGCATCATATGGCTACCCTCCTCGCTGGGATACAGGGACTGGTACAATTGGATCACTGAATATATGACTCTGTACATTGTATCTGAAAAACTCACAATAGAGAGAGATATATTATATACCTGTGCACAAATGTCTCACACTTATGCATCAGCTATATGGATTTTATTTTTGCACAGTGTTCACAAACTAATACTTTGTGCATTTTAAACCATGTTAAGCTGTTGGATTTCTGGCGTTGTTTAGCTCCAGTATTTTCAACACTCTCCATACAGATATCCTGGCTACTGGTCAGGGTATCTGCTGGGAGATTGATACCCTCTCACAGGAGCAGGCAAAATTTACTGCTATGACAAAAGATGCGGCCAGGGAACTGGAGTAGGGGAGGGGTAGGGGTAGGAGGAGGTATAGGGTTACAGGGAGCGGCTTGGGGCCATAAACAGGAGATTCTCTTCATAGTGGACAAGTCTTTGATTCATGGGCCAATCAGAGAAGGATACATACTAAAAAAGAACTTTATTCTGATTGTGATTGATCATTTAATGAATGTTTATAATCAAAGACTTGAGCAAGTCTACCCAGCCACCAGCAACATTCATGGACCAGTCAGAGAAGGATACATACTAAAAAGAACTTTATTCTGATTGTGATTGATCATTTAATGAATGTTTATAATCAAAGACTTGAGCAAGTCTACCCAGCCACCCGCAACACACCCCAGCCACTACCACCACCACCGTGTACGACAAGGAGTGTGAACAGCATTGTTGTTTGTTTACATTTGTTATGACACCTCTGATAAGTGGAGATCAATGAGTGGTGGGTACTGCTTTTTAAGAGCAGCATCTTTGTGGTTTTTTCTGATACATTCTATTTGTTCTCCGATCCAACCTTGGTTTCAATATTATAACGGCAGTTCAGCAGCATGTTCTCTTACTTTTTGATCAATTCTTGCTGCCTGCTCCCTTTTATCCTATTTTTAAAACAGGAACGCCAGTTTCAATGTTTCCATTCAAATTCATGTTTTCATTTTCAGTATAAAAAAGATCTTGTTCATTGTTTAATATTCACATAACAACTGCTGAAATACCCAATTCAGCCTCGGCCCCGTGATCCCTCACTGAACCTTCCCATCGACCTGACTTGCGCTTTCCATTGAACTATTGAATCCACACATACCGAGCCTCCCTACACAGACCCTCAGCCTTCCATTCCCTGCATACAAGTTGCAGTACAGCATAGACTTTGGGGTTGGGGTGCCGGGTATTTTCAATTAAAAAAAAATCCTAACTTGTGACGTTGCCACCCTTGTTTCCCTGCTCTTACATTTTGTTAAGATACTGTTCAGGAACATCCAGGTTTAAGAGTCTAAAAGAGTCCAGTTACATCATAATTTTTTGCCTATAGATTTCAGCCTATAGGATTCAGGGTAGGCTCCACACTGCGCCGCTAGAGCAACCTAAGTGAAACAGGTTTTGCGGCACAATAAACCGGAGCGGCGCAGTGTGGTTAGGCTCAGCCCGTGACTGGCACGTTACCGTTCGTTTCCCCCTGGGCATGTTACTGAGGTAATCAGTTTGGGGAATTTCACCTGTTCAGCCTCAGAAGTGCCTCGATCTTCTCTGAACTGTGGTTGATTGGCAAAGTATCTAAATAAGGATCGAGATTATAGAGGAAACCTTGATCTCGTACCCCATTGAGTTTGAATAGCGTAGGGATTCACAATACGATGAGGCGTGAATTAGGTAGCCATTCAAACGAGATGGGATCAAGCTCTGACTGTAAACTTGAATAAGTTTCTGAATTTATCTCACGCCTTACATTGATTAATTGGTTAGCACTTGGGACATAATCCCCCAATTAGTATCTTTTCTAAACACTCCATGGGTATTGAGTACGAGTTCCCAATGTTAGAAAAAGAAAAATACCATGGGTGAGATAAATGATTGGATGTCATTCATCTCCAGCTCAGAGTACTATATAGCTATTAGAAGGAACTAGATTGAGATCTGTGGCCACTGAAAATATGCCATGTTTTTTAGCTGTGGAGTAATCTTACAGGCCGAGTGAGATTACGTATCAATTCAAAACGAATGGGATAATCTCATCAACTACGGATCGAGTGCGGTTCAGATTTTATCTCACCCATATCACTGACTAGGCCAAATTGGCTAATATTTGTGACACTCTTCTCCATAGAGTACCTTTCGAACAATACTCCATGAGCGTTGAGTACGAGTTCTCAATGTTAAATCTGTGGAGTAAAAACATACCAGGGTTGAGATGATCAACGAGTATAGAGAAAAATATATCTCTATGCTCGTTGGGATGATACTATAGAGGAAACCTATGAAAGTTTAGGGTCAGAGTGCGAATCACGTAGTAATTCACAAGGAGTAGCCACGTGAATTACGTAGCGATTCAAACGAGATGGGGTCGAGCTCTGATCCTAAACTTGAATGGGTTTCTGAGTTTATCTCACCCTTCAAATTCACCAAAGGGCTAATATTTGTGACATAATCCCCTATTGGATATTGTTCCTAAATATCTCATGGGCGTTGGATACTAGTTCCCAATGTTAAGTCTATGGAGATAAAAATACCCGGGGTGAGATAATAAAGAAGAAACCAACAAGTTTTGGTTAAAGTCTTCGTTCTCCATGAGTTTGATGTGGTGTGATATGAACGAGGCGACAGCCGAGTGAATATCACATAGCATTCAAACGAGTTGCAGAATGACTTCTTTGGCCAAAACGAGTTGCTTTCTGTATTTATCTCACCCCTGTACACACTAAAAGAATGGACAACACACAGGATACAGACCATGGAGAACGGACTGCAATACATGTAGGGTCATGGAGAACGAGTTCCCAATGTTAAGCCTATGGACATTTATTCCAGGGGTGAGATAAACTAGGGAACCTCTACAAATCGCTATTTTCCCCTCGACGATCTCTGGAGACGGGTGCTCGGGGTGCGCGGTGCCGGGAGGTGCGGGCGGAGGGTGTGGGGAGGACACGCCAGGTGCACCAGTCTCCTTTTGTCCTCGGCCAGGATCGAGTATAGACACTTTGCGGTCGTCCAGACGCCAGACTCGTCTGCCGAGCGCCCTCCGCCTGCCCCGGGCTGCGGCGTCCAGGGTACGGGCGGCCGGGGGAGGCGGTGGCTGCGGTTAAAGCCTTGTGTTAGGAATCCTGTACAGTAGAACCCCGCTAAAGGGACACCCTGCGAAAGGGGATCATTATTCTTCTAGGCACTTCAGTAGTGCCTAGGCTCGTAAGCACACCGATTCCCCTTCAGTACTTAATAAGTACCTAAGGTAATTATATATCAACGGTCAATTTGTTCGGAACGGGAATTGTTTTCTATGTCTAGTGTTTTTCTTTACCCCGCTTCAGGGACATCCGGGATAAACGGCACTCCGCGTTAACGGACAGTAAGTTCGGAACAGAATACTTAAATAGAACTGAACGAGAGTTAGCCTGATTAGTTTTTATGCCACGACGGACAGGTCGTGTATTACTACACAAGGCGATAGCCGAGTGTAGTGAGTAGCAGACCTGACCGGAGTGGCTTAAAAACTAGTCAGGCTAACTCGAGTTTGGTTCTGTATTTATCCTACCCCGTCTCTACACTTCAGGTGTGAGTTCCATTTTTCGATTATTCTGTATCATGCTAGCAACATCTGAATGGGCATTTTGAGTGCAACCGGAACTTTTTCGTAGTAGCTGAAATCCTGGTCTCTGATTGGTCTTTTTTTGTATTACTCTAGTGGCATAAAAAACACTTTATGTCACAGCATGCCACATAAAATTTGCCTATGTTAAGTCTATGGCGGCTTTTTATTAGGGGTAGGATAATACTCAATCCTGTATTAGGGGGCACTGTGGAGGAACACTTTATTAGGTCTAAAGGGATAGGGGGTAGGGAGTTAGCTCAGTGGTTGTAATCCCTGGACTTGTAATCCCAAGGTTGTAGGACTTTGTGGGTTCGAGTCCCAATGCAGCCACTCCTCTTCTTCATTCCCAGCAGTGGTAGATTTACTGCTATATCGAAGGCCAATCGTTCTCACACCGTTTCTATGTCGAGTGGGAACTAAAAGAACTCTCACCTCGGTAAATGTGTAGGGGTGAGATTTCTACCTAAATTCATTACATAGATTCAATCACCACCAATGTGGTGTAAAGAACCCTGGACGTTAAATCAAACCAAGCAACCAACCTTAGGGACTGGTGACGGCACAAAACTCTGGAATATCTAAATTACTCAATTAAGGAACTAGGCTTAGAGCCTTGAGAATCCATTGCCACACAGTATTCCCGCTAGGTGGCATCATTGAGATTATAGGAATCTTTGGGTTGCATTGATGTACAGTAGAACCCTGCGTAAGCGGACACTCTCCGTTCCGGGCCAAAGTGCACGCTTACGCGGGCTGTCCGCTTACGCGAGGTTAAACTAAACATCTAATAGAGTGGACCGTTCCGAACAAAAGTGTCCGTTAACGCGGGGTGTCCGCTTACGCAGTGGGCCCGTTGGGCGGGGTTTTACTGTACGTTTTAAGCAGGGAGGCAGGCCAGTGGATTCCCAAGGCTCTAAGCCTAGTTCGTTCAGAATTCTTCCTCTATAGAGTGTAATGAGAGTACAGAATACCACTTAGAGAGTGTGATATCTTATGAGAGGGGTACACCGGGGACTGAAAACCTTGCGTATGGGACCACCCCACGGAAGGCGACAATTTGGTCGGAACGGAGGCTGGCCCCCTTTAAGCGGTATTTTACTGTACCTATAATTAAAGAAGAAACCCAACAAGTTTTGGTCAAAGTCATCGTTCTCCACGAGTTAAATATGGAGTGATAATGAACAAGGCGACAGCCGAAGGAATATCACGTAGCATTCAAACGGGATGGAAAATAATGACTGAGACCAAAACAAGTTGCTTTCTGTATTTACCTCACCCCTGTACACGGTTAAAGAATGAACAATAAACAAGATGTAGACCATGGAGAACGGACTGCAATACTTGTAGGGGCATGGAGAACGAGTTCCTAATGTTAAGCCTATGGGACAAAAACCCCAGGGGTGAGATAGAGCGTCATCGGCGTTGGGATTGGTGTGTGTGTGGGTGGGGTGGGGGTCCACTCTCCCCCCAGATCTTTCGCGGCGCTAGCGCTGTGCTTAGTCTCTGTCCCAACCCAAAGCCTGTTCCCTGGGTATCCACAAAGGACAGGTGAGACCAGCGAATATCTCAGATTCAAAACAAGGCAACTGTCAAAAGTTATACAAGACAAACAACTCACATATCATTAGTTAGGAAATATAGGAATTGTTAAATTGGGTTAACAGACAATCCAACTGTTTCTTTTCCATCTCTAAACCACTTTATGATGTGAATCTACTGTTGATTAGACTGCCCCTTCGAGTGTGCACATGTGTTATGTTGACAAACAAAACCCTTTAACACATGAGGTGCCTTCCAATGAAGAAAGTAATCCCTAAGACTATGCCTGATTTGATACAACAAATAACAGAAATGAGTGTAAATCATTTACCATATAAATATATGCATATCTATTTACATGTAAACCACAAAATACTGCCCAAAGCGCTAAGAATTTAGGATATTTCAAAAACTGGCGTATGGGCCAGATTTGAGCCCAAACAGGCAGGTTGGGGCAGAGATATAAGCGGCCGCAGGAAGTAGAGCGCAAGATCTCTGCTGGGAGAGTGGTGGGGGTCCTTCAGCGCTGTGCACGGCGATCCCTATCATTGGGTGACTACGATGGACTTTTTATGCCGTAGAAGATCTTGATTCAATCATCCGACGATGAGACTAATTTATGACGTTGATGCAATCAAAGCACTGGGTGGAAGAATCCGAATGCATAATCCTTTTGTTCCGGCCCCTCTCTGGTTATGGCCGCTATTCTTTGCATTATTAGAGAAGTACTGTATAGAGAAAAGCGGGAAAGCAACTTTTGTTAGCTGAGAAATTCTTTTCGAGTTATAGCCTAATGATAACTATACTTTTAATACGATATGTATTCTTGTTTTTTTTCATCGAGAAGCCTTTATTATAAAATCCAGATTGACATACATTTCCATGACTTAAAGTTCTATATGCATTTTCTTATACTAACATTGAGTAAAGAGTCATTAACTGTGGTATATTCTGGGCTCCCCATTTTCTTGTTTTTATATGAATCGATAACAATTTTATTTTTAAGTATTCTAATGAAGTTTTTTATGTAAGAGTACGAGGGGTATTTCAAAGTGAGGGTTGGGGAACATTGATGTATTTGGTCCAGTGTCAAGGGTTATGGCCACTGAGTTATGGCCAGGTTAAATACAAATCTAAAAAAATAAATAAATAAAAATTAAAAATAGCTGTCCTTCCCTTCACGCTGTAAATAAGACAGCCTCTTTACAGCTCCTAAATCCAGAGCGTGCAGTGTGTATTTCGGTGACCAACTTTAACGTAGATCTAGTTATGGATGGGAAGTTTATCATCAGTTCAGAACCTAGAGACAAAGAAATATAATTTACAGCAAGTTTCAATTGTATACACATGGATGAGATTTCAGATGCTCAATTGAATCTTGTTAAGATTGTATGTGCACATCATTAGAAAACCGTCAAGGAATCTTAATAGATTGCTGAATAGATATTGTTTAGTGGTTCCCTTAAATGTGTAATTATATAGAACAACCTGACCATGCTGTACATGCTACAAAACGAGATGGGGAATTGATTTTTCTTACGGAACGAGTCTTCCGGCTGAGTTCCGTGAATAATACTAATTCCCATCGAGTTTTGTAGCATGTGCAAGCATGGTGGTTCATTATATATTTATTATATGCCCGAATTCATTCAAGTATTACCATATATTTGCATATTATTACCAACGTATTCAGTATAGCACTTTATCCTACCCCTAATATAAAATCCCATAGGCTTAACATTGGGTTTCCGTATGCCACGCTGACTGGCATACGGAGTTTTATATGCCACTAGTGGCATACAGCATTGTTATCACGTAATATTCCAAAATCGAGGAGATAGAGTAGGATAAAATCTAAACCTGATTCGTTTTAATCTTGTCCATCGCATTCCACTCCTGAAGTTTTGGCTCCGGACTTCACTCAGCTTCGCCTCATGAAGTCACTTTGCCAAACTCCAGTCGTGGAATACTGTGGCCAAGATTAAACCTCATCCAGTTTTACGATAGTACTGCACAGGGTGCGGTACAGAATGTGTACTGTATAGGGAGCAGTAGTACGTAATTATTAAATATACTCCATGGGTATAGGATAAAGATCAGTAAAAGATACACATCAAAGAAGCACCTGCAGTGTAATTGAATGAACTTCCAATTCCCTGTCTTCATTTCGTTTCTTTGTTGTATGACTCATAGTAATTGTACACAGATCAATACCATTGACCCCCCCCCCCCCCCCCCCCCCACTCACTATCCTGGCACATCACCGCGAGGAGTAGGTAGGCTTTATGGTGATATTGATCAAACATTTCCTAGAATTCTTTTTGATGGCGATGTAGACACAGTTCACGGATGATATTTTCACATTACAATGTACTATATTTATGATGGCTGTCAAGAATATCCTAATATGTATGTGTATTGTGTAATTCTTTTATTTATTTATTTTTTATTTTTTTTACACTGCAAAGGCATCAGCTAATGCCGGTATGATCGCCCTTACAGTATTTGGTACGACATTCAGCTTTCATTGTTGTTCAGAGTCTCATATCATTTCATTATTTCAGAAACATTGATACCATCATCAGTAATCTAAGGACTCAAATATTCCTGTTCTACAGTAACAAATATAAAAGGTGAACACTACAAAGTTACGGGATGATGTTAATAAATAACGCAGTGATCAAGGAGAACATAGTGTAGGTGCGATTACGCAAATAAAAATATATGGAAACAAAAATCCTAATATACGACGTGAACAGGACAAGCAAGAGTTAAAAATATACTTGAAAAAAATATGGTAATCACTAAATCTAATTCAGGATCGTAATTTGAAATGAACCGACCGGTACATATTTGACAGTATAATGAAGGTGTCAAGTGTATATATGTCTTATTAAAAACAAGGTTATTTCAGCATACGATTGGATTAATTATTGGATCTAAGGTAATTGGTTATAGTACAGTATTTTTTGTGTTACATTAGAATGGTATTTCAGCCATGGGACCAGGCTCATAAGGGGCCACTGAACCTTGACATAGCAGTCCTGGTTCTGACATCAATGAAACTTATGTTTAGTAAAGCAGGTGACCGAGTTTATTATCTACTCGCAAATCATATATCAGTCAAATGTGAGCATTTCTCGGCCGGACCACGGAAGTGCCGCATGCAGAAAGAGGGCAGGGCAGTGGTGGGTTTGTCAGGGGTCTGTTACTCACCGTCAGTGTGTATTCAGCTGTCTGTTTAAATGTGAAATACCTGCCTCATGATCCACCAACTTCAATTCCCCACTCCCTACGATCGTGCCGGGACCTGAATGTCAGACATGGGCAGGTGGATTGGAGAGGGAAAGTAGTTTGTTTTTATGCATGGATTACTATGAGTTATGTGGCATTGGTGGTGGCCTGTTGTCAGAACCCATATTAAATCCTGTTCAGTCTCCTTCCTTTTTTCCCATCTAGCTGGAGTTAGATCCTATTTCAGCCCCGCCCATGATATATTTAAATTCTGTTCAGAGTAGGACATTTAGTGCATATAGGTTATGTCGCGGTCATTATTTTTTATAATGCGAATCTCTTTAGAGGTAAGCAAATTAGTTTCCTGTTCAGACTGAGGTTACTTTGACATAGATATAAACCTACACTCTATGATACAAGTATGCCTTTGGAAGAAGGTGACCAAAGTCATTCAATATAAAAGTTTGTGTTCAAAGCTATATGCAGTTTCCCTTTCCACGGAAGACACAATTTGACAATACGAGCATGGAAAGCCGTTCTACCATGCTATATCCTGTGTATATAGAGCAAAGCGATTACTTTGATAACAGCAGAATATTGGCAGAATATGTCGACAACGTAGTCTCCTTGTGTAGTAGGATGCTTCTTTAAGAGTAATTGTCGTGATGTACTCGTTCATGCGATAGAAGTGTCTCTTGTCTTGCAAATCCACACTTCCAATACCCGAAAACAGAGTTTCACTTTAGGGAGCGTAAACAAACTGATTATGGAAGAATATCTGTGCAAAAATATACACCAAGGCTGCACTGCATCTCATGCCAGAACACAGCCTGCAGCATCTGTACCTCATCCAATGGGATGCAAATGCTGAGCTCATGGACTTGGATATGCAAGTCCCTACTGCTCTGCATAAAACGTTACGCAATGGCGACACAGCTGGTTTGCCAATTTTTAAACAGATATACTTTCAAAGTATGTTTACACTCCCTTTTCAAGTGCCAAACCACTTTGAATATGACCATGAATGGCAAACTCTGTGTCGGTGCCTGCATACATGTACTATCGCATGGAAAGTATACCACTTAAGGGGTGAATCCACCAGGCCAATTTCTCACCCGATCAATTGTTCCTGGACCCTTAAGAGGAAGCTCACGTATTGTAATTCATTAAATTCTGATAATAATAGTTTAATAAATAACCATTTTCAAAAATTTGAGAAATTCTAGGGCATCCGATAATAATCGGCGATTGTCTGGCTACGGAATCGGCTACCGTCGGTCCAGTGGAACACCCCCTTATTATTGGGGCTTTGGGATGTGTGATGCTTTACCCTGTAGCAGGAGCCATTTCTGAGCATGGGTAAAACTCTCATATACGCTGCCTAAAGGTTGGAATGGTCAGGCAGACTTTGAGTTTGTTGCAAAAGAATAACCCTTCACTATATGTGTGCTAACACTGTGACATTGGGATTGTGAATTACTACGCGATTCAAACTCGATGGGATACGAGCTTTGACCGTAAACTTTCATAGATTTCCTCTTAAAGGCCTGTTTCCATTGGCCGATTTCCCATCACCGATCTACAGTCAGGAACCACTGACGCATTTTTGGCACTGTGGACCCAATATTGGTCAATGGAAACAACCAAGGTCGTGAAATGCCCCACGACTTTTTCTGCTTGGATTATGCAATGTGGCACCACCCAACACTGAGTAAAAGCTAGGTCACTGAGTGAAATCTACTACCCTTAGCGATTTTTCTATACCGACGCACAGTCAGTGGCACCACCGATAGACTTTCTTGGTAACTTAAAAAGTCTAAGCAATCTTCATCGGCCAATGGAAACGGGCCTTAAGTAGAACTATAGGCCCATTTCCATTGGCCGACAAACTTTGTGTAGATTTTTTGTGTTGCTCAGAAAGTCTGTCGGTGGTGCCACAGACTGTGTCCATATAGAAGGGTAGTATATTTCACTGAGTGACCAAGCTTTCACTCAGTGGTGGGTGGTGCCACATTGCATAATCTAAGCAGAAAAAGTCTTGGGTCATTTCACGAGCTTGGTCGTTTCCACTGACCGATTTTAAGTCAGCAGTGCCAAAAGTCCGTTGGTGGTTCCTGACTGTAGATCGGTGACGGGAAATCGGCCAATGGAAACGGGCCTTATAGCACAGTCGGGGTGTGTGTTGCATAAAGCCTTCCGGCAGACTTTGGAACACAGAACTCGTCCACATAAAAACGCCCGTCTCCAGCACACCACACGCGCGCAGAGCCCAGTGTCAACACCAACACGTGACTCACACCTCGCGTTCCGCACGTGCACGCCCTGCCCTCCACTGCGCACGCGTACACTTTGTTCAGCGGCCACCAGGGACCGCCACTGAGCAGCTCCACCCGAGGCTTTGTGCACAGGAATTCCCCCCATAGCTCTCCAACCCGAATGTCGTTAATGATCCTATTTTAAAGATAGCACAGAGCTGAGATATGCTTGAAGATGGAGATGGAGAATACAATGGACGTGCCATAGTCTAATGCTGTTTTACGTTTGTTCATCCATCTTAGTAAGGTGCTTAAATATTGATGATCATATTATTGCGAGAATACATGCATTTCTAGGGGGGGGGGGGGGGGGGAATAAAGATAATGCATTTTAAGGGTAGATATACATTTCCTGTATTTTCTTGGTTTTAGCATGAGAGTTTTTTTGTTTCTATCTATCATATACCTATGACAGAAAATACTGTAAATACTAACCTCTGCTAGAGAAGTTGAAGGTGACACGTACCACCATACTGTGACGGTATGGCGATATACCATCAAACTTTGAATATGATTGGTTGCACTTAACACGGAAATACGTAAATAAAAAAAGAAATGGATAATATACAGACTAAAATATCATACCGAAAATTTCAAAATGATATCGTAATTATAAATAATGCAAAGAATTTCATTTTAAAAGTTTTAAATTTTTTTTCAAGAATATGAGGTTGTGAAAATAGCGCCATCCGCCAAGCACACTTTGAAGAGTAGTTCGATGTCATCCAAGTTTTAATGAATATTCAATTAATTATCGATATTTATAGGTAAATGATGCAAGTGAAACTTGTTACCCTTATTGGGACGGCCTCTCGAGCCTTATTTTATTTTGATGAAATATCACACGAGGTCTTGAGATATTTTCATCGAAGGGAATGCGGTACGAGGGGCCGTACTAATAAGGTGAACCTGTTTCACATGATTACGTGTGGATGAATATTAAAGTGGAACTAGAGGACAAACCTTGTTAGCTCTATAATTTTGAATACAGATTTGAATTCAACAAGGTATGATGATGCTTACTCAGGTCCACCAGTTTCTGTCAGTCGTTAATGTGGGGATCTTTAACATAGATAATGCACAAGAGAAAATTTTCTATGTTGTGATCCAACGTACATCATCCAAAGTGTATTGGGTGATCGATTGGCTTCGGATATCATTATCAGTATCCGTGAGTAGCACACGTGAGGTTCCCTTGTCAATCAATATGCTCCCAACGAATACGTCTCACATCTAGTGTGACTGTACATCATCAAGGACAATACAAACAGATGTACTTATTTAGGTATATAATACGACAACAGGCTAATTGGCCTACTACGTTAAAATACATGGTAACATTATTGATCAGATACATCCCTCTGCCTACGCCATCGGGATGCATCTTATCAATAATTTCACCGAGTATTTTTGAAGTACGAAGAGAGTAAGCCAGTTTCCGTATAGTACAGAAGTAAGCCACTATTGCGTATGTTGTTTATACATCCGACATGTTACGCGTTAGACAGGATACAGAAACCCGATATCACGCATGAACATGAGATACTGGCAGGCAGGGTTCCATACCCCCCAAACACTGCCACTTCGAGGTCTTTGACAAAGAGCTATATTTCAACTATGTTTTTACCCTGACACCTGTTACACGGCGTCAACACTGGAGTGAATCCACAGCAGTTGTTGACCGTGAACTAGTGTGGAACGTTTACATTACGATTCAATGTTTTCATGCTGTGTGTAGATGTCACGGTTTGTGTCCATGCGACCAAAGTCTTTATCCTACCTCGCATATAAATCTCCATAGACTTAACGTGGTGGGCCTGTATGCCACGGTGATGCCATAAAATATTTATATGCCAATGGTGACATATGAAGTAAAAAACACACGACAGGGTAGGATAAAATCTAAACATCACTCAATTTGACATAATTGTTTACATGCCATTTGTTGTCTTCTGCTACAGATATTACTCTGCTCCGCTTTGTGATATCATTCCGCGAAGACTCATGCCATATATACAATCATATGAAATTTCGTGATGTTTCATGATAGTATCGCCCATTGTGGACACGAGTAAACCTTAAACTTGAATAGGTTTCTGAATTTACCTCATCGTTCACATTGACCAATGGGCTACCATTTCTGACATCATCCCCCATTGGACATTTTCTCCTGAATATCTCATGGGCATTGGATACGAGTTCCCAATGTTAAGTCGATGGAGAAAAAATACCAGGGGTGAGATAAAAATGTTTATCTAATCGGCAGTCAGCGGCTTCTGAAGGATTTATAGACTGGAAAGGAAATTACTTACATTCATAGAATTGCTTAAATTACATATATTTTTTTACCAGACGGGGTTGAGAATCACTCAGTATCACAGTACTTGTCACCATTTGTGTTTCACGATGGACATTATGGAAGTAATTTTTCACTTAGGATCCATTTATCCGCATTCAGCCATCTCGAACCAGACAACTTCAGAGATAAATTGTCCCCTAAGATGACAACAGGGTAATGGAACAAGCCTTTTATGTTCTGTTACCTGTTTTTTTCTTCTTAGAACCTTAAAGAGAGGAAGGTTGGTGATTGGATGAAAACCCCCACGCGGCGTGCTATTTCCAACTGATTGAATCTATATATACATACACGTAGATAATGGATTTATTTATTTATATCAGGCTATTATCCTTCGTATACAAAGTCCTCATTGAGAATCTGTGCGGACACAGTAAACCGTTACCCATTGTTTAAAAACTGTCAGAAAACCATGACCATTCATAGACAACAAACGATGGTTTGGCGGCCTTAAACCACGAGAGTAATAAACTTGCTAACGCTCGAGTATTACTATTACTATACGTCCACCTCTCGTGGTTTATGGCTGCCTGTCCACAAAACCATCCATTATTGTCTGTATTAAGACTGTACATATTGTTTAAGTTTTCCCAGGTGGGTTGAATTTTATCTGTACCCAAAAGATCTGAATAGAGACAAAACAACGAAAATGTCATATTCATATATAGAAAACATAATTGAACAATTTTTTTTACAAATCTTTATTTCACTTTTGTTTGGGTTAACAGTTCTTCCAGTGAATAAGGGCAGGTACATCGAAATCGTACATCATCAAGTCGAGAATAAAAAAAAAAAAAAAAAATGATGTGAGTGTGTTTACTGCACTCTAAAAGCTTCAGTGCTCACTATATCAGAAAGATGATGGTTCAGATAAATTTTCTTATGATTGATTTTTGCACCTGCTTCCCTCATAAAACAGATCTTGTAAAGAAAAAGAAAACCCACATCGTAATGGAAATAAATCTTACTGACTGATAATTGCTCTGTCTCAAATACACAATTCTAACCGGCTTACAGCAAAGCAGATGTGCAGATCCACCGGGAACATTCACGGAGAGGGGGGGGGGGGGGGATTGTAGCGCCGCCTAGTGACGCGGGCCGTCCCTATAATCGTCTGCGTCTTCAGCATTGTCTAATGACGAAAGAGTTGCCATGGTAACGACCCCCCTGCCAACCACATCGATCCAAAGGCAACGCTATAAACGTCAAAGGAACGCGGGATATGGAGATATTAATGTCCCCTGTATGCTAGACAATCACACGGGGAGCAAAAGTCAGCTCGCTGGCTTGAGAAATGATAAATTACATTGTTCGTGGAAAGACGTTATTGTAGAGCACATACAATAATCAATAAAAAGATTAAATTTGTGTACTGCTAATTTTGGTTCGGAAAGCAACACAAAAGCCCATCGAAGTCTAATACGCAGGGATCATGTTAGAGTCTTTATGAAACACAGAAAATATTGTCTTCACTACTTTAAAGCCTCAATAGAACCTGTATACAAACACGTCAACCCCATATTGTATCAATAACCCCATATACCCGATTTCCCTATAAATGTGTGCATTGTTACTTCCATGATTCTAATGTTTTCCTGGACAAGCTCCAGGTAATGCATAGATGAAAATCCCTGAAATCCCTGAAACACATATACTGCTACCATACAAACCACTTTGAGTGTACTGTATAGCTAACACCAGGAACCAGCTTCATACTATAATCTCCCATGCACGTATTTGGTTTAACATCAATAGGACATGGAAAGTAGGGCTCTGTTTGGAGAGCACAGACTGTAGTACCAGTCCTTTTCTCCAGGGGACACATTTTTCATTGTTTTTGAGTTCCCAGTAAGCATTATATTCTGGTGGGAAGAGTGGGGGAGGAGTGGGGGGGGGGGGGGGGGGGGGGTTGTTACACCAAATAACTTCAAGGGTTTTCTTCAAGGTCTGCTGACATTCCTGATTGTGAGTGATGGTAAGAAACCGATATGCAAACCCATAGTAGTAGCTATTGTCTGTTTATCATCAAAGGAATCGATTGGCATGGAGGGTAGGACGAATGATTATGAAGAAGCAATTCATAGCCGATTCACTACGTCACAAGTGAGCCTGAATACTATGGATACTGCACCTCTAGCAGTGGGTACTATTTCATTGACCTTCGGCAATAGGTATATAATATTCCTATATACCCATTATTGAACTAACTAGAGTTACATACCGCTGCTGGGGGGTGCATTAAAAATAAGTTATGTGTCGAGGTTGACGTTTTCGTCCCGCTCTCATGTTTTCGTCCCGCTCTGACGTTTTCGTCCCGCTCTGATCATGTGATACAATACAGCAGCGGGACGAAACAATAGCTGTTGTGGTTACTCGATAAGGGTGGCCATTTGCTTCGGAAGTGTTTCAGGTAAAGAATTAAGCAAGTTTATCGATATGTGAAGGTATATAGGAATAGGGAAACCAAGTACCGGTAACCAAAAGTCATAGTTACTCGGTAAGGCCTTACCTCGTAACTTTGAACTTTTGCTCACCGGAACATAGTTTTCCTCTAGTACCCCAGATGGAGCCTGCAATTCTTTTCTGTAAATCTTTTGTAATTTCATCAGGCAGTTCCCTTGGAGTGTTCGATGCCTTTTAGTTCCCATAATATACCATTACTTAAGTACACTATGGGCCTCGTGCTTGTTATCATATACCCATGTGCGAATATCTCAGTTTTACTGACCAGGAGTACAGATTCCGTTTGTCACTGAGTGACGAAAGAATAATCATACGTCCCTCTGTACCACGTGACCACTTTCCTTCTCGAAGAAGCAAGTTGTAAAATTGTGTTTTTATCATTTCTAGCTATATATAAAAACAAGGAGACTTAGTGAATGTGCATGAATTCCATCTGTTCCTCCATATTTTGATCGGATTTATATTCACCTCGTTCTTCAAACTCGGTGAATATTTCCGACCATCAGATTTCATTCAGGCACACTAACCATGTCTCCATATATTACCTTCTCCACATCCTCCTGGTGTACGCTTGCACCCTCTCCATTTGCCTTATTCCTCAAAATGGACGTCTGCCGCGACTATGCTAAAGGAAACACTAGAATGTATGATTATTAATTGGCTCTGAATAATGCATTGGGCACTAAGTAAGGCGCTAAAGTGGTGATTCCACCAGACTAGAAACTTTATCGGAAAGTTTCTGAAGTCCTTGGAATGTATTAAATAATATCTTATATGGTGAATTTTCTCGCATGATAAATTGTATAAAAGCGGGCTGCAGTGATACTCGAACCCAAAAAGTCCTACAACCTTGTAAAAGCGGGAAAAAAAAAATGAAATTTTTATCGGAAGGAACGAGTCTAGCTTTCACGATAGACCCGTTCATTCCGATAAAAATTTCATTTTTTCATCGGAACGCTTGTCGTAAGGCTATCGTAGTGTGTCGGAGGCTCAAATCGTGATAGTGGGATACCCCTTTAAGCGTCCCAAATTGCCAGAAAAAAATGTGCGCTTCCACTGCCTGCTATGCTTATACAATATTTCCCGATTTCCATTTCGGCCAGTTTCAGTTGCTCGGTGGAATCAGTGCTTAAGTGACATTCCCCGAGGACTATTTTAATCGGAAGCCAAAACTAAGTCCGGATGAACATATTATGTGCTGTATTTATAGTCCTCGTTACATCTGTCACTGTCCATCACTAACGGTTAATGTGTATCAGATAACTTGGACTGGAGGTGTCACTCTAACGATCACTGTTACCTGGAAAGCCATAGCCCACATTGCTTCTTCGAACCATTTAAAATTATACTGCCAGGCAAATCCTAATTTAATTTCCTGTTTATGTATTCCAGGCAACGCAACATCAATGTGCGAGGACAGTTCTGACGGCATGGGGCAACATTATAACTTCACAGAGGGTAAGTACACGGAATTCTACCGCGGGAGGGAACTCTGGAGCACAACCTACCAACCGGCACCGTGGTTGTACTATTGGAACCCTAATATATGTATTGGTGTAACCTGTTAATGTACCCACTGCGACCTATAGTCTCCACCCATCCCTGTGTGAAAATTGACAAAGCTTGTATTTCAGTATGGGAACCGATTGAAACCAGCATTATTATAAATGCTGACGGCTAAACCCACTTTATTGAGATTAACAATGAAATGAAACACCATGTACAGACATCCATATGATCAATAAAGAAATTTTGATAAAAAAAAAGAAAAAAAAGGGAGGGGGCGGGGTAGCTCAGTGGATAAGGCACTCGGACCTGTTTCACTAGTTTCGTGACATGTCTAGATGGTGTGTGCGGTTTCATAAGAACCAGAAATTATACTTCGTTTTGTCCATTCTTGCTTGCACTGTTGGTGCCGCGTTTCATGTCTGTCTAACACTTTTGTCAAGAAACTAGCGAAACAGGTCCATGATGTGTCTAGATTTGTCTAATTCTTATGTTTGGGGTGTGTCTTTTCCTAAGGGCAGCTACTTGTGTTGTCACGAAACTAGACAACCCCAATGTCTGTATGGTGTCACAGACATGTCACGAAAGTAGTGAAACATGTCCCAGGACTTGTAATCCCAAGGTTGTAGGACTTTTTGGGTTCGAGTATCACTGCAGCCACTCTTCTCCTTATTCCCAGCAGTGGTAGATTTACTGCTATACCAAAGGCCAATCGTTCTCGTGCCATGTCTGTGTGCTGTCGGAACTAAAAGAACTCTCACCTCGGTAAATGTGTAGGGGTGGGATTTTTACCTAAATTCATTACATAGATTCGATCACCACCCTTGTGGTGTAAAAAGAACCTTGAGAAAGTCTGGTAAGAACATGTAATGGTTAACTGGACGTTAAATCAAACCAACCAACCGATTCTACGGGGGTTTTTATACGTGGAGAGAGACTGAAGGTCTCCTGTTGCTGAGGGATGTTTTACTGTCGTCATTTGAGCAGGGAATTATTCAACAAGAGCTAGGACGTAAACAGCCTTAGTACCTAGTATCATGTGCTTTGAATAAATTTCTGTGTTTTATGTCTCCTTTAGTAGCAGGGATCACCTAACATAATATTTAGATCCTCTTATGAGACTCTGTAGAACCATCTAGCAGGAATCTGGGAGGATGGAACCAAGAAAAACACGTCAAAGGTTAAAACCATAAAGAAATAGTGTAAAGGGACTCAAGAGAAGGAAATACAAAAACTGAGTTCATGAAAATCCCCTCCAAAAAGCGAGCAAAATCAGCGATAGCTAAAAAAAGAATCATGCAACGGAAATCGGGTGGGATTAAAGAGATCCCAAGAGTGAAATGGATAGTTTTGAAAGAAGATGTCAGAAATAAGTTGGTTTTTTTTTTCTTTTGGAACCTGGTTGCGACAGGAATGATTTCCATTGAGGGGAAGGGAATGGAAGAGTGGGACAAGGTACAAGTTGATAGGACGCCTCTGTGACTGCCTTTCGAAGGTACAAAAAACCGGTGCCAACAAGGTTGAAAATATACCACTCAAGGTTAATGCTAGATCTAGGCAATAATCGATGGTTTGTGGGTAGGTGACCGTAAACCACGAGGGGTGGAGGCGTAGTAATATACGAGCGTTAGTGAATAGATTACGACGTCAACCTTGAATGATTATTTATTATCCATTTTCTCGAGTAAATGAAACCCATGAATTGCCATATTAAAGGGTATATCAATAGAGACAAAGGGACTATTTTCCAATATGTCATGGCTTTGCGGCCACATATAATGGATTTGAATCCATATACAATGGTTATGGTACCCTGCACTTTCATCGAGATGAGTTGTTAAACGGGCCCCTGAGTCGAAGCGGTTTTAAGGGCAGTCATCTAATGTTACGTTGCGTCCAATTTTAATAGGCGTCCTCACTCAAACTAGACAGTATCTGGGCTTCATTACAGCTCGCTTGGCACTTTTTCTCACGGGAAATAACCAGTTGACGTGCTTTGTTTTTTAACTTTTAGTCTGGACCGTGTCTCATTCCAGATAGCTAGAGAAAAGGCACTCGAGAAGATATAACTGCATCGCTGATTTTCAAATGGGTCTCTTCGGTTTTAGAATTTGACTCAATGTCTCTATCAAGAAGTCATCGTATATCACTTCTCTCGTGAAAAGAAAATAATGTGTAAAAGATCCCGTGTAAATGTCCTTCCTCAAGTTGGTCTTTTACTCGCTCATTAATTTGGTATTTTTTCTATATTTTTGAGTTGATTAAAATGCTTGCTGTAGCCATGCCCGGAAGTCATCTAAAGACACTCCCCTTCAGCGCTTGCATCCGGCATCAAATACAAATAATGAAATCTCAAGACTAACAGCGACAAGGTTTACTTCCCGAAAGGAGAAAGTACGCCATTATGCCAAGCATGCAATGTGCCTATAACTGTTCAGCATAACCTGCTGAACTGTAAAAGGGAACAAGAAAATAGAAGAAAGTATTTGGACATGGACATGTTGTTTGAGACTGTTCCACAGAAAGATATAATTACCTTTGGAAATAGACACGTCTATTTGATTGTTTGATAAAGATTGTAAAACATTGAAAGAATTGACTGAAATATGTCTATAAAAGGGGGAAAAAATGCTGGTCTATGTATACCCTTAGGGTCCCACGGGACGTTAAACCACAAACAAACACTGGTGACATGTTGACTCCGCTTGACAAAATGCGTCAAAAACACAGATTAGACATAGTTCTGTGTCAAACAGTAGGTAGAGTAGGTGGAAAAGCTGGTTGGAATTAAAACCTGCAGGTTGTTGAAGTGCTGCATATTTCCGTTGACCAGCAATCTTTGTAGATCTTGATCCAGGACATTCTTACATCTCCGTGCTTAGCTGGAGAGGGACTAGATATGAAGGATTATCTCACCCCTGGAATTTGTCCCCTTAGACTTGACATTGGGAACTTGTATCCAACGCCCGTTGGGTATTTAGAAAGAATAGAATTAGAAGTTTATGGTCAGAGCTCCATCCCATCTCGTTTGAATCGCTACATAATTCACGCGAGCCTTGTAAATTACTACGCAATTCACTCTCGTTGTAATACAAGCTCTGACCCTAAACTTTCATATGTTTCTTATCTAAATGACGATAAGACATGGTGCCAATAACGAGTATACCAAAAGGGAAATCATATTACTATAAGCCAAGGTTGGGATGCTTTAGATTATCTCCACTGAGAGAAAGACCCTCTGGATGACCTGACACTATATCTTATTTATTCAATCTTTGACTCTCTTTTTATGAACTATATATATCTAATCCGACTACCGGACATTCTTTCAATACCTTTAATTGCCTTAGCCTCGGGAGAATTTTTCTCTGTGCTGGGATTTTAATAAGATCAAGAAAGGTGACTCTCCACCCGGAGTCGGGGTTGGCTCGCCGCTACAAAGCATTGGTAGTCTACGAGAGATCTGCTTGGAGAGCGGGCAGCTGACGTAGAAGGCAGTGCGGAACTTCTGAGTGTATCAATTAGCTCAACAAGATCGGAGCGGCGGTCGGCAACTGCCTCGCCCCCTCTCCACACCCTCTCAACCAAGACTGATTCCCATCCCCGTTACCATGGCAACTGGAGAGTGAGTGGCTTTCCGTGACAGAACTACCTGCTGCCTACCTACAGCCTATGTCGCCTCTACAAAAAAATCTCTGCTGGAATCCAGGAGAGAATTTATATATATATATATATATATATATATATATATATATACAGCCAGGTTAAGGAACATGCAGTTGTAGGCAGGATACTGTAGGCGTTTACTTACCCGTCAAATACATGTATATAAACCATGATAGATGGTTTGGTGGAAAGGCGGCCGTAAACCATGAGAGGTTGATGTTAACATTATACAGGTGCATCATAATACACGGTCGTTAGCGAGTGTATAACGACGTCAACCTCGATTGGTTTACAGAGCCGCCTGTCCACATAACCATTTTTTATTTGTATTTATCATCCATCTTCCCGAGTGAATTAAATCCAAGAATTGACATATTGAAACTTTAATTCGATAGAGACTTCTTTTTTGCTCTCCAGCACAAAGGGACTATTTTCCCGTATACAACTGCTTTGAGGCTTTATCTCACCCCTGGAATAAATGTCCATAGACATTGAGAACTCGTACTCCATGCCCCTACAAGTATTACAGTCCGTTATCCATGGTTTACATCCTGTGTGTTGTCCATTCTTTAGGTGTGTACAGGGTAAGATAAATACAGAAAGCAACTCGTTTTGGTCTAAGAAGTCATTCTCCAACTGGTTTGAATGCTACATGATATTCACTCGGCTGTCGCCTCATTCATATCACATCGCATCAAACTCGTGGAGAACGACGACTTTGACCAAAACTTGTTGTTTTCTTCTTTAGTATACCATGGGTTTGAAACCCATACCAAGGTTATGGTATCTGACAGGTTTTATATATAATGGGTAGTGGTTTACTGAGTCCCCATATATTTCCAATGGGGACTTTGTATACCAGGGTTCGCATAGAGCCTGGAAAACCTGGAAAAGCCTGGAATTATGCTTTTGAGTTTTCCAGGTCTGGAAATGCCTGGAATTTGTACAGAGAGCCTGGAAAAACTGGAAGAGTCTGGAAATGTCAGTTATGCATATAAACCATTTTTTAAGTCTATGAAATTCCGGACATTATTAGCTTTCCTTAACTGCGGTATCTAACTGCCTATGAAAATCCTTTTTGCTAATAATATAGCATGGTTTTGATTATTGGTCTTCATATTTCATCCACTAGCAAGATGGTATTGATTCAAGTTATGTGCCTGGAAAAGCCTGGAAATTTATTGGGCGTTCTATGTACGAACCCTGGTATACGATGGATAATAAAGTGTAGTAATAAAGTGTACATATGAGATAGCGTGTGTAGAATACGGTGTACCGAGTTGGAGTATTTCCGAGAAGGGGACAGGTGCCAGAGGTAGTGACAGCTTTATTCAGTCGCAGTTTACTCTTCAGTGACTCACTGGTCTTGACAACACAGCTTCTAAGTCATGCTACCCCCAGGTTGTGATTGTCCAGAAGAGTTACCAATATAAAAGGAGTAACCCATATATGCCATGGCCATGCCAGATGTTTCAAAGTATTTCCATAACAGTATAGTGTGAATCAAAAGGCTCAATATTGTGAGTGTACTCGTCACAGAAATGATACACCTACAAGAGTGAGATAAAAGGTATGGGATACAAAGTCTTGGAAAAGGGGTGACCTGAAAGTGATTCAGCTTGGGACCGGGACTGGAAGTCGGTCAGTGTCATGACCATCTGTAGGGTTGGTAGGATATTAGGATGGGATTCTTAAAATCAATCCAGAGAACATGAAAGGATGGTAATAGTGATCTCAGTCAGTCACACATAGTGTTAAAGATCCCATGCTTTATTGTCGGGCCACAAAGAGGAACAGGTAGAAGTTTCTAAAGAATGCAAGAGGAATTTGCAGTGTTTTTAATAACATTTGCAAGAGAGAAATTCTTGACTTCCTCACGGAATGTAAGTCTTTTGATAAGATATAATAGAAAAGAGTAAGATGCCTGGACTAACCAGGCAGCATATCTTGTTAGTCCAACTGGATATGCACATTTTAGTAAAGTGAACCGAAGTAAGTCTAATTGAAAAAATTGGGCGTTAAACTACCCAAACAAACAAAGACACAATGTTATTGTTTGAAATAACATTGACTAGGTTAGATTCTTATCTATTCTTATGGGAGTGTGTAAGGCGTTTTTGTGTTCCTAGTGGACATTAAAGCGGGCGTGGGTATGCCCATCTACTACGACAGAAAGTAAGACCTCCGGATGCACTACGATGCAGATTGCCCATATCGTAGTGCAGCCTACGATGCATATTTTCATAGTGCATCGGTGTACATTGTAGACAGCGACGGGAAAACCTGATCCATTAGTGCATTTTACGTTTCTTTCCGACGCGATATTATTTTTCATCGGAAACCTCTACGATATGCTCCCAATACCAAACTTGTAGTACTTAGTTTGACGCCCCTCTTCAATGTCAAGGTAAAATAGATGCATCATAGGCTATATTATTATATACCTGTGTGCGAATTTCTATGGAATACTGCCCGCTGCTAGGGGTGCAGTAATAATGTTCGTGCCCACTGTGAGTGTAACTTAATAAGTCATTAAAATGGTGTTTTTTCATTGATTTAAGGTATATATAATAATAAGCAAACGTCTTAACTATGGATGAAACGCTTCTCGTTCTCGGTCAGACACCGATTTTATACTATGGCGTCAGGCAGTATGAAATCGGCAACTGACCTCGAACATAAATCGTTTCGTCCACAGTAAGGACGTTTCCTAATACTACCATATGGACAATCAGCATAATGGCCCATCGGGAGGTCTTCAATCTCTATCATAGTAGATGGACACCTCAATCCCCTTTCCTTCAGGGTATACACCCATCCAAGTCCGCCTGTAGATTATTTTCACGTCTGGTTGAGGAGCAGGCCCCAGCCACTGGTTTATCACTGGTCCCAGATGAGGAACGCGCCATTGTGTAACGACGCATGCGCATGGGTCTATACAACCGGAACCGGATGTCCGACGAAGCCTTTGTGGCGTTCCTCTCATCCTCTTCGTGACAGCTCCCAGATACGGTATTGACGAATTGGGAATTTTACCCGGCGCGATTACTTTTCTCGGAACCTTGGTGGTGCTGGAGGGACGACTCCGGCGACCATAAGGCGGGCCAATTGTAATCTTATTCCGGTGAAGGATGGAGGTGTGCGCAATTACGGAACGTTGGGGGCTGGCAGTGGACAGGCGGCCGTAAACCACGAGAGGTTGACGCGTAGTAATACACGATCGCTGGCGAGTGTATTACGAGGTCAACCGCGAGTGGTTTACAGAGCCGCCTGTCCACAAAACTATCGTTTGTTGTATTTATTATCCATCTTTTCGAATAAATCAAACCCATTAATTGCCATATTGACGGGTATAACAACAGGAACTATTTCTTTGCTCTATAGCAAACGGGACTATTTTCCCCGTATACCATGGTTTTGAGGCCGTATACCACAGGTTTGATTCCGTATATCACAGTTATGGTATATGACAGGTTTTAGCTAATAGAAGAGGATTAGTGTAGACTGAGGCCTTAGATCCGTTTCTGGATGGTAAACTCTATCGTAAACCCTCATATTAATTATATGTAAATATCATAGCTCTAACACAATGGGTCGTGGTTTACTGAGTCCCCATACATTTTCAATGGGGGCTTTGTATACGATGGATAATAAATAGGGAGTGAGGGGCCATCTATAAATTGCGTACGCACTGAGGGGGGGGGGGGGGAGAGAGAGGTATCAAAATGTTCGGAAATTTTGCGTATGCTCTTTCTTTGTTCTTTTGCCTACTAGATCGGGAGGGGCGGGGGTGGGGGGGGGGGGAGGGGTTAAGTAATTTCGGAAATTCATCGTATATACTTTATGGATGGTCCCTAAAACTTTGCCATTCCCAATTAACAGAGATGGCAGTGTTCCTCTCTCCCAGGGAAATACTTGTTTTTATTTTCAGTTTATAGAATTTATAATGAATTGAAAGCCACACAAAAACAGGAAAAGCCCCCTTTCGATAGTATTTTGACAAACGAAGACAGTCAGCCTGTTTTCGTATCACCATATACCTAAGAATGGCGAAATTTTATTTAGACTGTACGGGTATAAATACTGCATGGGTAGGAGCGGGCAGTATACGCAGTTGATACAGCCATAGGGATTTTTTTTAATTCTTAAAAAAAAAATTCTATTGAAATAAGGGTTACAAAATCACCCGCGTGGGCGTTCTACCTCGCATAAACCAACGTAACAGTCATCCAAATATACAATAGGAGTAGTTTTCCCACTTCTAACATATGCAGGTCATCTGACGCTGCTTGTCACTGGCAGTTCATCTTAATCATAACTTTCTATTCCTACTGCAGGATTAAAATTACATGACATAAGAATGGGGAGATATAATAATGTGTTCTCGATAATCGGTGTGAAGCAGAGTACTAGGCTCCTGTCGACTCCTCGTCTGTACCTTGTTGGAATTTACAAATCGGAAATGGCCAAGGTGTTACGCAATATTTTACTGATATGAAAATGTTAATTTAAGATGTTAACATTAAACGGGTCGGATATATCCCCACCATACGGACGTGAAATACCTCCCTGGTGAATACATACATTGCTGGTTCTTAGTATTGAAAACCGAAGCCACAATGTAAACTTCATAACCATAATGTTGCCCGAAAGACTTCCCTCAAGTACAAGTGACAATTTTAAACCAGCCCAGTCCAAACTCCTCGAAGCCACTGTAAACAATCCCCGACTGAGACTAAACTTCGATGTATTTTCCTCCGATTTCTTTCGGATTTTCCACATTGAATTTAACGCCTTATGCATGCACTTAGCAGCCTTTCCTATCATTCTTGGTAAATGTAATATCGATATTTTCATATACCAACATTTTTTATTAAAATCTAATTTTTGAAATATTTCTTTATTATCTATTTAACCCATTGGCTCCGGATGAGGCCTTGAGGCATCACCGACCCTAGTCGTGTGATGCCACAGGGCATCACCGAGTGTGGTCGGGTGATGCCTTAAAGCATCGTTTTCCGAGACTTATCTCACCCCAGTATTTTTCTCCATAGGCTTAACATTAAGAACTCGTACTCCATGGCTGTGAGGCTCGTGTACCCAATACTCAATGGCTAATTGGGTGATTCATTTCATCAGTAATTAATGTTATACAGGGTGAGATAAAATCAGAAACACACTCGATAAAAATAGTTTGGTCTGTACTCCACCTCGTTTGATCACAGAGTAATTCACTCAGCTTCGCTTCGTGAATTACTCTGCAGTCAAACTCGGTGGAGTACGGACCAAACTATTTTCATCTTGTGGGTTTCCTTCTAATTACAAAATCATAGTTCATATGTAACAATTTAAGGTGGTTGTAATAGACTAACTCCATGTAAACTCAATAAAAAAGATGACTCTAGGAGCTTCGATGACAAAACTTTATTTCCGTAGAAGGTCATGATGTAATAATTTAGTAAATAATGGATGAATAATGATGACACTTTCACAGTATGTTGGTGTAAGATTACAATTACGATTTTTAAATAATCATAAAATCATATCAAAGATCACGTCATCAAACAATGAAATTATCACAATTGGCCTGAATAGACCTTGCCCCTGGTGGTATATACTAACACCACTTCCCGGCCATACGGACATTGCTTTGCCGTAGGTGCCCGGCGTGAAAGAGTTAAGTTTAAAAAAATAATTACTCTAATTCGGCTTGAATGTTGGTGGCAGGAATGAGGTCATCCTGTCGAGGACAATGCGCCCCCCTGCTCGGGTGCACTCAACACCAAGTAGGTGTACAAATGTCCTACAGTCTCAGGCACCATACCACTCACATTCTACCGCCTGGGTGCAAGCTTTCCGACAAATGACGGAATTCCGACAATTCATATATATACGGGCAGCACTTTCAGTGTTAAAATGGATATTGATTCATAGCCGTTCTGTTCCAAAATAATCTTATAAATCATTCTTTTTTATATTAATTTTAAATTTCCGATTTTTTCCCGAGTCTCGACGTTCATACTGGCATCTGTTACATACACAGTATTACCATGATTTTGATCTACATGATCGCAGATCAAAACCAATGTTGTATTCTTGTTTTTTTTAGTAAAGCGTTTATTTATTCTGTTTGGGAAATGTACCACCAACCATAAGTGAGTCACAAATTGTGTTGACAAATTGTTTTAATAATCATCCTTTCTTGTACATTCAGTTTCCGTTGGTAGCTTTTAGAGTAACCTACTTGTTTCAGGCCTTCATCAGGGTTGATTGCTAACTTATACTCAAACTCATTCTGTATTAAATATAGTTCTTCCATTAACAGGTGAAGAAAATAATCAGTTCTGGTAACTACATGAACAAAAACAATAATACTAGTCTAAAGAGTAATGTATTTATTATTCAGCCTTACAAAAATAAATTATCAAGGGAAACACAAAATAACAGCCGTTCTTCTCACGCAATACTTTCCACGCTAGGGACTCTTTTTTTTCGTATCCTCCTCGGAGAATACGGCTTTATATTATATGACAGTTTTCAATGTTTCCATCGAAATTCATTTTTTCATTTTCAGAATAAAAATATGATTCCTCGCGTAATATTGATATACCAACTACAAAATTACCCAATTCAGCCACATCCCACTACTCTCCACTGAACCTCTGGAGCTTTCCCTCGACTCCCCACTGCAATGCGTATGTAATGCATAAACCTAGACTGGCCTCAGTCCCTGTGTCCTACCCCTCCACCCCTCCTGAGTGATTCATGGGCCAGTCAGAGAAGGACGCATGCTATAATGAATTGTATTCCGATTTTCTTAAATCATTTAATGAATGTTCATAATCAAAGACTTGAGCAAGTCTAGCATAAACCCTGTATTGCAATGGAAAATATTTCAATGTTCTTTTCTGTCCCCGACCGACAACCCTGTTACATATCCTACTCAATAGCGCTCTGTAGTCTGCATATATTTAGTATAGAGACTCCATTTTAGGTGGATAATAAAATGCAAACCTTAGTTCGCAGTTAATTAGACTTTCCGATTAAGGTCCCAAACGGCTACCGGTGCTGGTGGCTCATCTTAATGATCAGAAAGACTCGAATTGATTAATAGATTATTCCGTTTAATAATTTATGAAGGTTTTCTATTCTTCGAGGCGAATAAATGAGGGACCCCTTTAATCAGCCCAGTGTTGGTGGCTCGGCCCTGCTCCCCTTCCCACCCCACACCCCTCTCTCACACGCATAAAACATGGCGCCCGTCTCAGCACCCTCACACACACTTTCCAACAAAATAATTTCTTTCGTAATCCTGGCCTCCCTTGAAAGTTGATATACACAGGTAATTCCATCTTCTTTTCAACGCCCAGTGAACGGGATAAAACACTGTAGCCGAACGTGAATTACCGATGCGTCATTTCTGGCTGACGTCACAAACGCCATGACGCCACCAGAGGGCCGCCCCTAGCGGCAACTCTTTATAACATGTTGGGGGCCATGCTAGTCGCCTGCCGCTTGCCTTGTCTTTGATGTAACATGTCTCAGCGACGGGAGATAGCGAGTTACCATGGCAACTGTTTCACCCGCCCGCCCACCCATACACCCGCCCACCCGCCCATACACCCGCCCACCCACCATCTCCCCCCCGATTCTTCAGCACCTCGCCGCCCGCTGCTAATAAGGAATCTAATCATCCTGTGTGCGACGTGCAGAGCAGCGTCCCTGAGAGAGGGCGCTGCAATCTCCGCGCGTCCCACGGGGGGAGGGGGGAGGGGGGAGGAGGGAGGGCGTCTTGGGGACCGGGCTGAATCGAGTGAATCTGGAAATGTTTGCGGGTTGTAAACTTTCAACTTCATCTAAAGGAGATATTATTAGGAAACGGATATACTGTTGACGAAACGGGTCCTGTTCGAGGTCAGTCGTCGATTTTATACTGTCTGATACCACAAGCAGAAGGGGGTATAGTTTTTGTTCTCTTTTTGTCATTGGTTATGATAAGAAGTGTTTCTGCCTCGTATCTATAACTAAAATCCACAGTAAGGACGTCTGCTTATCAAGATATATCTCAAGTCGATGTAAAAAACGCCAATTCAATGACATGAAGTTGCAGTCACAGTGGGCGCGCACAGTATTAATACTGCACCCCTAGCAGCGGGCAGTACATGTATGTAATAGACACAGGTATATAATATTATCGTAAAACTGGATGAGGTTTAATCATGTCCACCGTATTCCATGACTGGAGTTTGGCAAAGTGACTTCATGAGGCGAAGCCTAGTGAAGTCCGGAGCCAAAACTTCAGGAGTGGAATGCAGTGGCCAAGATTAAAACGAATCAGGTTTTGATTTTATCCTACCCTATCTCCTCGATTTTGGAATATTACGTAATAACAATGATGTATGCCACTAGTGGCATATAAAACTCCGTATGCCAGTCAGCGTGGCATACGGAAACCCAATGTTAAGCCTATGGGATTTTATATTAGGGGTAGAATATTACCTCATGTGGCACCTCAAAACGTCATTCGCTGGTGGAGAAGTGTCTGTGGGAGGGTGATGTAAACTGCGTGCACTCTGACAGTGCATCTTTATCTAGAGAAAGAGTTATATTTCGTAGAATTCCCCTCCTCTCTCTCAGGGGATACCCCTCTGTTCCTCTGGTCCTGACCAATTTCTGGACGTGTTCAATTTACACAAATTCCATATTGGAATCAAGATGGTCGCAAGGTTCTTCTGCGTTGAGTGAGCTGGCATTTCTGCAGCGCAGTGGACTAAATACCTGACCCTCACCATGGTAGTTGAAGCTGTTACTGATTTCCCAGCATGTGTTTTGTTGGCGTTACCCGGCGTTTGCACTAGACGATTATTGGTGACGATTCTTGAATTCAGCACCACCTGACGACATTTAGCTGTCAATGGCTAGAAATCGTCTGATTTGAACGCAAAGCAAGCAACAACCATAGATACTCACGTTACACAATCTGGCATGACCTGGCAATTGTGTGTTTTGAAGTGACTTGAATTAATCGTCTAATTTTTTAATTTAAAAAAACAAAATCAATCGCCTAGACGCCTGACGATTCTGTAAAAGCTCAGTCGTCAACCAACTCGCCTTTTGGCCCAAACGTGTTTGCATTGATGATCATGACTATTTACTTAACCCTTGTTCACCTACGATTTTTTAATTGGAAATTAATACATTCACCTGTAGTTTCGGTAGGGTTAAGGCGGTAGGAATCGCCGGCCATAATCGTCTAGTGTAAACACCGGCTTAGGTGAACAGCAGGACGTAATTCGTCTTGTGTAAACGCTTGATGTGCTTCTTTTTTATTTCCTTTTTAAAAGAATTTAACGTAATATCCATTCACATCACCAGAGTTTCGGTTTGTACCAAGCTTCTGTTGGTTGAATAAAGGGGCTGTGGTGTCAGCCTATACATAGCGCTGATTTTCATCAGCTAGCCCAGGGTAGGATTATTTCCCGGTAACACAATATTTTTTCAAAGGTTTCTCCTTTGCATATTCCGTTCTTAACGGTAGTTTAAACAATATATTTGACAACCAGAAACATTGAACTTCTCATTGTTCGGCAGGGTTTCTTTTTTTCTTTAGTAGCACAACCTCACAATCTTTCCTTAGACAATCTACAGTCGTCACGTTTTCAGTCATCTCATGTAAACTCTGGATTAGACAATCCTCAGTCGTCACAGTTTCAGTTATCTTGTGTAAACGCCAGGTGAGACGGTCCACAGTCATCACATTTTCTGTCGTCTAGTGTAAACCTCGGCTTAGATTATCCACAGTCGTCAGGTTTTCAGTTGTCTCATGTAAACATTGGGTTAGACGATCCACAGTCATCAAGGTTTCAGTTGTCTTGTGTGAACATCAGCTTACACGATCCACAGGCATAACATTTTCAGTCATCTCATGTAAACGCCTTGTTAGACAGTCCACAGTCGTCACGTTTTCTGTTGTCTAAAGAGAACGCCTTGTTGGACGATCCACAGTTGTCATGGTTTCAGTCGTCTAGTGTAAACATCGGCTTGGACGATCCACAGATGTCACGTTTTCAGTTGTCTCATGTAAACACCTTGTTAGACGATCCACAGACGTCACTTTTTCAGTCGTCTCATGTAAACACCTTGTTAGACGATCCACAGACGTCACGTTTTCAGTCATCTCGTGTAAACACCTTGTTAGACGATTCACAGTCGTCACGTTTTCAGTCGTCTCATGTAAACACCTTGTTAGACGATCCACAGACGTCACGTTTTCAGTCGTCTCATGTAAACACCTTGTTAGACGATCCACAGACGTCACGTTTTCAGTCGTCTCGTGTAAACACCTTGTTAGACGATCCACAGTCGTCACATTATTTAGTCGTCTCCTGTAAACGCTGGCTTACACGGTCATTTCCGGTAGTTATGGTATAATGTGCCCAGACGGTAAAGTCTGCCACCGCGTGGCGCCCAGTGCCGACCTGGAGATGTTGATGCTCTTTTCACAACATGTTTATCAGCAACGTTACCTCCACTTCATCTTTGCAGGTACAGCAGATTTTGCCTACTGTACCTTTTTTCATTTTTTTTTCATCAAGTTTATTAGAGTAAGACATAAAGATACAGCCTCCAGGCTCGGCCTTGGCTCTTGTGCCGCCTGGTCCCTCTGGAGCTCCCACGTTAATAGTATGAAGGTCGCCTTTTAGCTGTGAATGACACTTCGCATAAAGTTAGAAATAACAAAGGTACAGTAGCAGTGTACTCATGGTGAAAGTCTAATTGAACAAATTGGACGTTAAACCACCCAAACTAACAAACTCATGGTGGGAAAAGAAAGGTTTGGGGGAATGAGATGAGATGGGGATAAACATACGCAATCACAAGACAAATCCTAAAATTAAATTTTTCGTTGTTTTTGTTTTCTCTTTTTTTTTATACACTTTATTCATGAAATTCATTTGGAGGATAGAACCAGGCCTTCACTCACCCATTCGTGTCTGCTTGCTCCTTTTATGAGCCTAGAACCATTTAGAGTATAAATAAAAAAGAGCATCGGCTTGCCATAGAGATGTTAATGCCACGTTTAGAAGATAATTCAGAAGACAACTTCATATATGACGTTGGATGAAACGTCTGTACGGCTGCTAAATTCCCCACGATAAGAAGAACACTTCTGCACATAATGCAGTTTGAATATCTTTTAGATGAGAGATGTAACATTATAATACTTTTACAGGTATATATGAATATCAGTCAGTAGGGTAATAATGTAATTTTGTAATAACCACAGAGGTAGACTTATTGCTTAGCATTATCTAAGGTCAGCTCATACTTAGTGGAAAATAGCTTTAATGGCATACCTGACAATTCCTCTTTAAAATTAAAACCAATGTCATTTTCATGAAAATTGAATATGATGATCTCAAAGTATCATAGAACACATATTTAATTCAAAAGTTAGCTCAGAGGTTAGAGCACCGGACTTGTAACCCCAAGGTTGTAGGACTTTGTGGGTTCAAGTCCCACCCCCAGTAGTGGTAGATTTACTGCTATATCAAAGGCCAATCCTTCTCATACCATCCCTATGTGGTGTGGGAAGTAAAAGAACTCTCACCTCGGTAAATGTGTAGGGTTGAGATTTCTACCTGAATTCATTACAAAGATTCGATCACCACCCTAGTGGTGTAAAAGAACCTTGAGAAAGTCTGGTAAAGACCTACAATGGTTAACTGGACGTTAAATCAGACCAAACAAACAATTTGGTTTTGGAAGTAACCAATTTAAATGGGTAAATGTGGATATTTAAAAATCACCAGGTGCCACTGTAAACTGGACGTGGCTCTCATGCATGTCGGCACGTAGTTCTACCTGCTCACGGGCCGGCCGTCTCGTGGAGATAAACTTTGTTGATCTGTAGAGGGATGGGGCAACCCTAGACTTGCTCAAGTCTTTGGTTATGAATATTCATTCACTGATTAATAATAAATATAGACCAGGATGAAAATTCAGAAATACTAAACCAACAAGTTTTCGTCAAAGTTGTTGTTCTCCACGAGTTTGATGCGTTTGATATGAACGAGGCGACAGCCAAGTGAATATCACGTAGCATTTAAACGAGTTGGAGAATGACTTCTTTGACCAAATTGAGTTGCTTTCTGTATTTATCACACCCCTGTGCACACCTAAAGAATGGACAACACATAGGATATATACCATGGAGAATGGACTGCAATACTTGTACGGGTATGGAGAACGAGTTAGCATATGGACATTTATTCCAGGGGTGAGATAAATTTCAATATGTAAGCTTTCCGTAACAGGTCCAGGAATAAAACCCTTTGTTGGAAGCGGAGGGGTAAGACACAGGGACTGGGGCTAGGTTGGCCGCCACCCCGTCTCCACTCTGTTCCAAAGTAGAGGTTTGTGAGGTTCAGTCTAGGCCTGGTATATGAATATCAATCTCGAAACAAGCAATGACGATACCACACGACATGGTCCGATATTATCTAGATTATCTCACCACGGTATTTTCCTCCATAGATTTAACGTTAGGAACTCATACTGCACGGCCGTGAAATCAGTGCACCAAATACTCAATGGCTAATTAGGTGATCTATTTCATTAGTCAATAGTGTTATATGGGGTAAGATTAAGTTAGAAACCCACTCAATGAAAATAACTTGGTCTGTACTCCACCTTATTTGACCACCACTGCAGTCAAACCCTGACAGAGATGCCAATTTTCAATGTTTCCATTGAAATTCATGCTTTCATTTTCATAACATTTTTTCTTTGTTTAATATTGGCATACTAACTGCTATATTACCCAATTCAGCCACAGCCCATGACCCCCACTGAACCTCCCCACTGATTCATGTAAAGGTTTGAGCTTCCCCTTGGTTCACCACTGTAATGCACATGTAATGTATAAACCCTGTATTGCAATGGAAAATATTTCGATGTTTCTTCCTGAACCCAACTGGCATCCCTGAACTCTGTGGAGCATAGACCAAGTTATTTTCATCTCGTGAGTTTCCTCCTTATCAGTATCTCACCCCTGGTATTCTTGTCTCATAGACTTAACATTGGGAACTCATTCTCCATACCCCTACGAGTATTTGCAGTCCGTTCTCCATGGTCTATATCCTATGTGCTGTCCATTCTTTTAGTGGGTACAAAGGTGACATAAATACAGAAAACAACTTGTTTTGGTCAAAGTCATCATTCTCCAACTCATTTGTGAACTACTCCGTGGTCAAACTCGGTAGAGTATAGACCATATTACTCTCATCTCGTAAGTTTCCTTAGAATTATTCAACGGGCCCCAGTGTAGGGCTTAGGCCAGTCTAGGTGTGTGTGTGTTGGGGGAGGGGGGGGGGGATGTAACTGGAGAACTCGTCTTAACTAGGCACCATGTTGTCTCTACCTGCATCACTTCATGCACGTCAGAGACTTGTCATTGTTACCTGTTTTTCAAGGAAGGCAGGTCTGCTGAAGTGAATCCTCGCATCATACACATTTAGATAATGTTTTTTTACTCACCTTTTGCGCACGATCAAATGTCCGGCTTATATTATCTCGAACATTTACCAGTCATCTTTGTTCAGGTCGCTTATGCTTGTTACAGTAAATTAATGATAGATATAATCTTTTTAGACTTCAGGTAGAATTGTCGACATTGCATGAGTTGATAGGGATGTAGCTGCCAGATATTTTTTTTATTGTGTTTTCACAATCTATCACCTGTATGATACGCTCTTAACTGTGGATCTTCACTTTAAATTGTATCTATGTAGGTTTTTTTTGTTTTTTTTTTACTGGAGTGTTCGGTTTGGAGTGCTTCACCCCTATCCTCCACCGTCTCCAGTCTCGATATTCACATTTCACCCATGCCCACGTTATGGGCTTACATGGCGATAGAGCTAGACATGGAATACAATCATCTTAGGTAACTAACAATCAAGTGAAAGAACACCAAATTTCTTCTTCCGAACTAGGGGAAGTGATGGACCACACCGCTAGTATGACCCTTGGTCCAATTAATAAACATATGAGGCAAGTTGAACAGTGATAGCCGACACAACTTGCCTCATATGTTTATTAATTGGACCAAGGGTCATACTAGCGGTGGAGCTTGAAATACAATCATATGAGGGATACAAGTTTTCCGCCAATTGACGGGTATCCAATATTTCGAAGTTATGATGAGAATAACAATTGATGAAAATAACTAAGACTAAAGATTTTGAAATGTCTCAATCAATCTTCAAATACTAAAACTAAAAGTGTAACTAAAAAAATAGAATATAGATATATCAATGACCAAAATAATGTTACAAATGATTCCCTTTTTCTAAGTTTCGAATTTCCGACTTATTTTCAGTCCTGATTTTCTTCGCTGTTATATAAACATATTTATACCTTTTCATTTGTTTCCTATGAGCAAATGTTTACTTTGTGTATGTAGGTTTCCCACTTTTGTTATTGGACTGATATTTTCTAAATTCCGTCAACCATTTTCTTTAGTAGGGATTTCTGACTTCTTATTTCACCCTGGTATTTTTCCCCATATAACTCCATATACACTCATACGCATTGTCCCCATAAAACTCACGGAACTCATACGCAATGCCCATGGAGTATTCAGAAAAAAAAATTCAATGGGGGATTACATCACAAATGTTAGCCAATCACTCATGGCGAGGTGTGAGATAAATTCAGAAATATATTCAATTTTTTTGTTATGCCATAGAGGTGTTTTTGCCACGTCATAATGATCATCAAATATGCGTTCAGAGCTCGATCCCATCTCGTTTGAATCACTACGTAATTCATGTGGCTTCGCCTTGCGAATTACTACACTATTCAAACTCGATGGTATACGAGCTCTGACTGTGGACTGTCACAGGTTTCCTCTATATTCCCCTCTCCTCTCCCTATGCCAAGCATGCAATGTACCCATCACTGTCGAGCATATCCTGCTGAACTGTAAAAGGGTACAAGAGAATAGAAGAAAGCATTTGGAAAACAATAACAACATGAAAATGTTGTTCGAAACTATTCCAAAGAAAGATATCATGTTTTTGAAAGACACAAATCTCTTTGATTTTATATAAAATATTTGAAACATTGAAAAGAATTGACTGAAATAAGTCTATGAAAGTGAAAAGTTAAATCATTGATAGTCCCTATATACCCTCAGGGTCCCCTGGGACGTTAAAACACAAACAAACAAAAACCGTCGCAATTCATCTTCCCCAGTTCTCCTCTTCCGGCTCTTTCATATCCCTACACCTCTCCCACTCTTCCACCGTCTACTCGCCGATATTCTGCTCCTTATCGCCGCTTCCCCTGTCTCTCCCTTCTCTAATCCCTAACCACCCACTGCGCTCCCGATACACGCCGATAGGCCTTACGATCGACCTCCCGATTCAAATACAGAAATGTGAAGGTATTTCTAATCGTAGTGTATTGGGAGGTGGTGAGTGTGTTCTAGTGGGTGCAGGGTTTAGAGGGAAACTATGTTCCGGTGAAAGAAAGTCAAAGTTACGAGGTAAAAATTAAATGCCCAAGGCCTTGGCCGAGGGCAATGGTTTTTCTAAGGCTTACCAAGTAACCTTGACTTTTTTTCACCTGTACTTGGTTTCCCTATTCCTATATACCTTCAAATGTCGATAAATATGGTTATTTCTTTACCTGCGATAGTCCAAGAAGCCATGCCTACCCTCAGGGATGTCAGTTTTCCATGTTTCCGCGGAATTCCGTGTTGGAATAAGATATCCTTCTTCCTTGTGTAAAATGAACATAACAATTAAAAAATACTCAAATCAACCATGACTCATAAATTCCCCAATTAACCTGCCTCCAGACCCATGTTCCGTAGTGATAATGTTATTTGTATCTACTATATTTTAGGTCTTTTTGGTGTATTTATAGATCTGATGTCTAACCCTGTATTGCCAGGGAAATATTTCCTTGTTTTTTTCTGACCCCAACTAACATCCCTGTACCCTTATTGAATAACATCAACCACTATGCTTTCGTCCTGCCCGTTACATAGCAACTATGCAGGTTCCTATGCACGTTGCTATGTAACAGTGTCACGGCGACGTCATAGCCGCATCGATTCATTGTTTACATTTGTCGGCTTCGAAAGCATGTTTGCCTGTCCTTTTACACCATTTGCAATCTTTATAATAGTTTTCTGGGTTATTTTTGATAATTGGTCTTGGTTGGTGGGTCCGTCTTTTCCCATATTGAACGATATATGACGATCTAGATCATTTGGTCAGCCTTGAACGAAAATGCCAGCCTGGGACGAAAACACCAGCCTGGGACGAAAACGGCACCCTCGGTACATAACTCATAATTATTTCACCCCTAGCAGCGGTATGTAACTATATGTTGTTCACCAATGAGTGTATGCGAATGGGTATTTCTGATCGTAGTGTATCTGGGACCTGTTTCAGTAGTCTTGTGACATTAGGGCTAGACAGACATCAACAGCGGCACCAACAGTGCAAGCAACAGCGGAAAAAGACTAGCAAATATCTGAGGATCGAAGTGGCCAATCTTCTTCATATTTGGAACGATTATAGATTATATGTATCCCCTACTCATGTTAAATTTTCATTGCTTAATTCCTACGACAAGTGAGTGAAACTCCGTGTGTCATCGACTGCAATCTTGTGATTTGTCCGTATGGTGTCACAGACGCCATCTAGACATGTCACGAAACTACTGAAACAGGTCCCTGGAGGTGGTAAATGGGTGGCAGTGGGTGCGGGGTTTTAGGTATTTCTAATGGTAGTGTATCGGGAGGTAGTGAATGGGTGGCAGTGGGTGCGGAGTTTTAGGTATTTCTGATCGTAGTGTATCAGGAGGTGGTAAATGGGTGGCAGCGGGTGCGGAGTTTTAGGTATTTCTAATGGTAGTGTATCGGGAGGTAGTGAATGGGTGGCAGTGGGTGCGGAGTTTTAGGTATTTCTGATCGTAGTGTATCGGGAGGTGGTAAATGGGTGGCAGTGGGTGCGGAGTTTTAGGTATTTCTAATGGTAGTGTATCGGGAGGTAGTGGATGGGTGGCAGTGGATGTACGATTTTAGCTATTTCTAATGGTAGTGTATCGGGAGGTAGTGGATGGGTGGCGGTGGATGTACGATAATAGGTATTTCTAATGGTAGTGTATCGGGAGGTAGTGGATGGGTGGCAGTGGATGTACGATAATAGAGGGAAACTATGTTCCGGTGGGAATAAGTCAAAGTTACGAGGTAAGGCTTGGGAGAATTACTGGCCAAGGCGTAGCCGCGGGCAGTAACTTTTCCAAGCCTTATACCGAGTAACTTTGACTTATTTCCACTGGTACGTGGTTTCCCTATTCCTATATACCTTCAATTGTCGGCTAATAACGATAAAAACCGAATGTCTCTGAACGTCAACCTGGGCAGTAAACGTCAACCTGGGCAGTAAACGTCAACCTGGGCAGTAACTTCAACCTGGGCAGTAAACAAAAGTTATTCCACCCCCAGCAGCTTTAAGTAATCATAGGTTGTTCGCTCATAGATATATAGGAATAGGTATTTCTAATGGTAGTGTATCGGGAGGTGGTGGATGGGTGGCAGTATGTGGTTTTACCCTCCTTTCTCTGTCACCCTCCACGCTCAAACTCCTCTCTTATTTCCATTTATCCTCATCGTAATGAAATGCATAATGAGTTTTAAATTTACTGCCACCCTGACTTCCCCAATAGCACCTCTTTAGGTGTCAGCCGTTCTTGTGTTTTATTCTCCATTTCGTCTTAAAACCATGCATGCTGACATTCATTTTCTCCGGCTTCGGTTTAAAAAAAAAATTCAACCATGCCCATGTAATACCCTCCTCAGTAAAACATCTCCATTTCCTGACGAGTTCGTCTCGGCTCGTTGTTTGTTTTGCCCATTTGTGTCTTTCAGCGGCCATGTCCTTGTTTATCTCGTTAGATCTATTCCGCATTGTCCCTGCTGCTGCCGCCACCCCCTCCCACCCTCCCTCCCTCCCTCCCACCCTCCCTCCCTCGCCGCCCACCATTTTCTTGTCGCCCGTTTGCGTATTTGTGCTCACAATGTGTTGTCTCCAGGTACGCGCAAATCCCCGACACTGGAGCATACCCTGGGGACTGACTTGTAGAGAAGGGACCCTGCTACCCTCTCCCGTAACACCCTCTCCCTGATGGGAGGAGAAGGAGGGGTGGCGGGGGAGGGGAGGAGGGAGGGAGGGGGGCTCCGTCCCACCCCAACCCCCAGTTGCACTCTGAATGAACCCAAGTCATGAAATATGTTTTGTAGCCAAGACGCCACCGCCGCCGCAGCCCGCGCACGTTGGGCTTTAACTCTTACTGCCAGGAATCGTGCAATTCTCATCATCCGTCGTTCTACGTAACGAGAATATAACACCAATAAAATATCTATAATTGTATATTATATACGTACAGATGAGAATCATTTGATGAATTTAGAGGGGGTTCTGTCTGAGGACTTGTTGTATTTTTGGTGTGATTTTTTTTTTTTTTTTTAAATAGTGTGTGGTGGGATGCGGAGGTTGAGGCATGCTCATTTATCATGTGCGCCGCCGGTCTTGACGTGTAGGCTAGGGGCTGGCTGCAATAGGAAACTGCTAAGAAAAACTGTATTATCCCCATACCAGGAACGGCCAGGCGATGTATGTGGGAGAATATCAGGTGTGAGGGATCCCACGGTGAACCGTCATGTTAAAAGTCATGTCCCACGCCTGATCTAAACCGCTATAATGTCATGTTTACGTACGCAGTTCTTTGTAATTGTTTTTATTTTTATTTTTGCTCCCTGAATTCCGTAGTGTCTACCCTGACCCCAACTTGAATTATTGCCTATCCTACCACCCCGACAACAACTATTACGTAGTTTGAAATCCACAGTTACTCTTGTAGGAGTTCGCATACAAACTGTTATCCAAAGAAATACTGACAAAACAAACCGCATATTGAGCAGTGGATTAAAAATAGAAAAATTAAAAGGCAGTCAGTATAAATTTGGGTGGTTTTTCCATCATTGTTTGTTGGTCTTTTCGACTAAATACTTGAGATCATGCAGGATCCAATTACATTTGAATATTCTGCGCTGACAAGAATGCACAAATTGGAATAATAGAATGGAAATATATTCAAGGGGGATCGTTGGTGAAGTAAAGCTCTTTAGTATAAGACGTATCAAATTGCCTTTGCTTCGTGCCTAAATGGCGAGGTTAATGATGAACATCCAGGCAGAGTGTCCACCATAGACCAGTGTACAACTGACACCTGAGCCTCTCTTATATATTATATAGGGCACAGAGTTATTCCTAGTTCTGCCATCAAGGAAATTGTAAGATAGCGCCACTGTAGTCATGGGGACAACCACTGTTATCAGTTGTTATAACCGATAGATGACATTGAGACGATGCTAAAATTCCTCCATGGCAAGCCCACCAAAATAGTTTTGATAAAATCCATTGATAATGGGTCCCGCCACCTGGTGTTTTGGATGGTGTCGGTGGAAAAGATGGCCGCCTCCAGAGTACAATAGCTATGTGCCCTATTAAACGACCTGACCATGTTGTTATGCTACAAAACGAGATGATAATTTGCGGTTCGTACGGAACGAGGCGTTTACGCCGAGTTCCTGAAGCCGGAGACACACCAAGCGAGAAACACGGCGATTTCCCGAATCGCCAACAAAAAATGGCGTGTATGTCTGCTATTATTTCAATTTCACTGATTATTGCTTCAGAGATGCTGAATTATCGGTGTGAGAGATTACTATGAAATAATATCGCACAACCCCGCAAATTTGTTTTGGCGATTCTTGAGATCGCTGCCGTTACTCGCTTGGTCTGTTCCAAACATAATGCCCGGGACACACCAAGCGAGTCAGGCGGCGATATCTGGAATCGCCAATACAAAATGGCATTTATGTTAGATATTTTTTCATAGTAATGTCTCCCACCAATAATTTAGCGTCTCGGAAGCAATAATCAGGTGAAATATAATCATTTTGTGTTGGCGATTCTGGGAATCGCTGCGTTTCTCGCTTGGTGTGTCTCCGGCTTTACGAACCATAAATCATCATTGGGTTTTGGCAGGCCGTTATATATTTATCATATGCCTGAAATTGATTTTTGAAAATATTACCTTAATTTGGTCTAACAACTAATATCCTAGTCGACTTTAATGGTAAAGTCAAATGGCGAAACGGGACGTATTGACAGTATATACATCATGGATATAAAGTATTGGAAGCTTGTGCATGCTACAATACTCAATGGGAATTGATGTTTTTACAGAACTCAGCCTGGGGCCTCGTTCCGTAAAAAGCAACAATTCCTTATCTCGTTTTGAAGCATGTACATAATGGTCAGGCCGTTCTATATAAATACATGTACATTTACCTAGAAATCATTAAAATCGCCATTTTACAACAAGTCCCATGGTTCAGAGTGTATTAACTATTAACTCATCCAGTGAGCAGAACGGAATCCATACAGCTGCCCAATAAGTGTGAGACATTAGTGCACTAGTGTGAGACATAAGTGCATATAATGATCGTATACAGTAACCAAATTAAGCATGTGGATACATGGAATTTAATCATAATCAGTTTCCGTTGAGGGTCGTCTGCTCTGATTCTGAGAAGCAACTGGGACATGAAACGCTTTCATTTCGTGTCATGATTTATGGATTTTTGGTCAGATCGTTTTGGCCACATGTGGCGTATGTACACGCTTCTGGATCAGTACAGATGCTACCGGTATTTCCCTAGGACATATTAAGGCCCGTTTCCATTCGCCGACGATAACGGTGTAGATTTTTTTAGGTTCTCCTAAAAGGACATTTCCATTGGCCATCACCGATATACTGTCAGGAACTATCAACGGACCTTTAGCACTGCTGATGCCAAATGAAAATGGGCTTTTAGGAGAACTAAAACAATCCACACCATCTTTGTAGGCCAATGGAAACGTGCCTTTAGATCAACATATGAATGTGAATCTTGTTTCTTCTAACAGACTTACAGTTGATCAAGAAAGTGGGGTCATTGCTTGTATTTTCACTCTGACAAAGAGAGTGAGTTACACCTTTCTCTATACTCGTTGGTTATTAAGACATTCAGAATCTCCAATAAACTAGTGAGGCGTGGATGTGACAACTTCTTGTAAAATGTGAAGAGAAAAGACATCAACCAAATGTCTCTCAATAACAAATCCTGAAACCAATCAATATCTTTGATCGGACTATCCTTTCCACGTATTGATTTCCATTATCGATCCTTTCCGTGTTGTCCTATATTAGCCTCGCTATTGTTTTCTTCTGGCAGTAATTAACCCTTTAGCTACGCTATGATGCCTCGAGGCATTCCCTGGCATAGTATGCCGTGATGCCTGGAGGCATTCCCGGGCGTGGTACTTCCGAAATTCAAGTAATTGCCTTTTTTAATGAAATAATGCGAATACTTAAATAATATTTCTTCAACCTGTGATAAACTATATCATAGTTGATATCAGTATAATCATATAAATTTTTTTTTTTTTTTTTTTTGATATAGAGGTGTAATATAATAACATCGCTTAGGATATTCTGTTAAGTACCAGCGTACTACAGGGGTGCAAATGGAACTGCAGCAGCGTATTTTAGGGTGTGCATTTGGTGCTATGCAGCTTCGTGAAAGGGTTAAGGACTGTGGATGGCTTTGCCGATAATATCGTAAAACTGGATGAGGTTTAATCTTGGCCTCCATATTCCATGACTGGAGTTTGGTAAAGTGACTTCATGAGGCGAAGCTGAGTGAAGTCCGGAGCCAAAACTTCAGGAGTGGAATGGGTGGCCAAGATTAAAACGAATCAGGTTTTGATTTTATCCTACCCTATCTCCTCGATTTTGGACTATTACGTGATAACAATGCTGTATGCCACTAGTGGCATATAAAACTCCGTATGCCAGTCAGCGTGGCATACGGAAACCCAATGTTAAGCCTATGGGATTTTATATTAGGGGTAGGATAATACAAAACATTGCGAAGGTCAGTGTTTGATTTGTTGGGGTTTGATGAGGATTTTGTAACCTATATTGGCTGAGGAGTTACGATGGTTTATAGTCATAAATTTTGATTTCATGTGGTTTTAGTAACTATATAATGAAAAAAGAAGGTCTATTTGGTAAAAAATGTCGGCCATCTTGGAAAAATCCAAGATGGCCGCCAAGGATTGTTAACATATGTAAACATCAATTTTTGAAATCTATGAGTTCTAACCTGTCCGAAAATTTAGGTTACAAAATCCACATCAAATCTAAATTAATCATCAGGTCTAAATAATCAGCCCGACTAATAATATCTGGCTTTGTGTAGAGGGACCATAATCTCGAATATTGCTACACGTAAACTACTCAGAGATTAGGGCCAGTCGTACACAAAATCAGTCGTCATTGTATTCATTACCCACCTAATTTAACTCGCCTTGGGTCATCCTTGGGCACTCAGTAGTGCCCCAGGCTCGTTAAAACATCAATTCCCCTTCATACTTCTACCAAGGTAAGTATTCGGGTAATACCTATATGATAAATAATACGTCTTTTATCAAGCATGGTAGTAAATCAGTGTAGACTTACGCCCGTTATATAGTTCGCTATTATTCCGTGTTTTAACATGCAAAACGTTTTATGACAGTAAGCTGTGATGATAAATGAGATTATCATGACTGGTTCTAAAAAATTCATATCGAATGAACATTCAAGAAACTCATTTTGAAGTACATGGTGATTTGACCTCAATATAGATGGGACTGTTTTTCAGGACTTTCCAGGTAGCGAATACCAGGGAACTTCATATTAGTTGGGCAATAAAAGGAAACGACCTAACTGTTGGCGAACCATGGGTTAGTTCGAGGTCAACTTTCATGGACATTCGTCCCGATGACGCAGGTGGAGGGACGAATGTCCGCGATAGATGACCGAGAATTAACCCATGGTTCTGCCATCAGTCGCGTCATTTTCTCATTTTTATTACCCACCCAATACGGAGTCACCATACTGAGCCTAAGGAGCCTCCAGATAGCTACTGAGTAGAATACGGAAAGCCGTATTCTCCTAGGAAAATACGGCTTTTTGGCCACCTGACGGGCATTATAGGAACTATTTTGTATAAACAATGCGTGGCGTTTGCGTCAATTTTCTTTTTATCTACAAGATTCTTTCTTAATAATTAGTCGAAAGGTGAGTAATAAATACAACATAACCATGATTTCAATCTTTGTGTCCATATTCTCCTTGTAGTTGACACTACGCAATACTACGCGTCAACTACGCGTCAACTACGCGGAGAATACGGCAACTCAGATCGAAATCATGGTAATATGACCCACGTAATATTTACACAATATTGACTGGTTTCAGATACAAGCGGCCGTTTGCTCCGAGGAGTTGACGCGTAGTCATATCCGAGCGTATGCGGAGAGTCAACCCCGAGGAGCATACAACCGCTTGTATCTGAACCCAGTCTATATTGTATTTATTATCCACCTATTCTGGACAAGTGGCATGTCAATATCAGTTCGTTTTAGTTATGCACTATTTTTCCATATGCGCCACCCGGAGCATACAACATACCCGTATGCGCCGGGTATGTCCATACAGACTCCCTATGTGTTTTCTATGGACACTTTGTATTAGGTAGATGATAAACCTCAATATTTGGTCATTACGCACTTGTGATTGTTACGGGGTGCTTGTATCACGAATTTCATGTCGCGAAGCGACATCGTCTGCTATGTTGACATTGGTCGCGATGACGTCAATCTCACTGATCTCCTCCATATCACGTTAAATAACGTTTATTAAGACGAAGCGCACCATAGTGGGCCATAGTCAGCAATACGACACCCCTGTGAGAGGGTAGTATTTGACTCACATTCCCACTTAGGTATGTAATGATAATAGAATAGAAATACAAACACTGAAACGTAAAGAGAATAGATGGAGAGGCCATTAGTGTCACATCTTGCGGTGCCATAAGAACGGGAGTCAACCTTAGCTTGCGATTCAATGTCAGAGATATCAGATTTCCGCTTTTTAATGGAAATCCACGTTTACATTTTCAGTATATAGAATTCTCGTTTATTTTGTGGAACAAATATATTTATTCAGCCTTATTTAAACCAATAAAACAGTACTTTGAAATTCCCCATAAACCCTCACCCCTAAGACGTGTCTGACACAGACGTGTTTATCCATGTTTTCTCAGTCTCTCCGAGGCAGAAAATTTCACATGGAAACTGACATCCTTATGTACAGTGCTGATTCCACTAGCACGATTTTTTTTGTCTCGCAAGGTCGGGCTGTGTCTTGTGTTACCTTGCTGCATCTTGATGAATCGGGATAAATCTTGTAGGATTTTCTCGTGCACTTATCCCTGTGTGTAGCCCCTATTATAGCCATGAGTGGGCTATTCCTCTGCAGCGATTCAACCAGATACTGCCACACGATTCATCCCGACCTAGCGAGTCATCAAATCGGGCATGATCGGGATATATCGCATGGTCGGGTGGAATCACCCCTCAAAAGGCCCCTTCCACCTGGGCCTCCGGTGCACCCATCTCATAAGATCTCGCACTCTCTAAGTGGTATTCTGTACTCTCACTACGTTCTATGGGAGAAGAATTCTCAACGAAATAGGCTTAGAGCCTTGAGAATCCACTGACCTGCCTCCTGTGCTAAAGACGTACATCAATGCAACCCAAAGATTCATAACCCAAAGATTCATATAATCCCAATGTTGCCACCTAGCGGGAACACTGTGTGCCAGTGGATTCTCAAGGCTCTAAGCCTAGTTCGTTAAGGATTCTTCTCCCATAGAGCGCAGTGAGAGCCTTGCACAGAACACCACTTAGAGTGTGTGAGATCTTATGAGAGGGGTGCACCTGTGCTCCCTCCATCTTTCCACGCTGGCACACACCTGTGAGTAGATTGTTGTGGAGGTAGTGTAGGGCTGGCTGGTGGCAGGTTCCTAACCGGGATTTAACCCCTGTTGACATGTAGGTCCCCGGGCGAGTAGCATGCTGTGATGGCATGCGTGCTGCACAGGTAAGCATGTCAACGATTGTGTTTGTGTGCATAAGTCTAGCACACCCTCCCACCCACCAACTCTCACCCCCACCACTAGAAGTGACTCCCCAACCCACCCCCTCATACAGATAAGCTACGTATTTAAAAAACAAACTACGTATTTGGATAACAATGTTATTTTATTGCTTGCATTTGTTTACGATCGTATATTTTCCTTTAGGTCAGGAACCCACTAAGCTCCCGATACACTACGACACAGAATTGTTTAAATTCCCGACACCGACGATACGGTTATTTAGTTTAGTACTCGTACATTCTAGGAAACATTCTGGCAATTTGTGATGTGGGAATTTTGAGGCAGTAGGTCGATGTGCACGCCGACGAGTGTTTTATTCTCACGCTACCTTGCCTGCCTCAGAGAGTGCTAGCCACTCCAGTTGACCCCACCCTACACCATCTTAATGTACACTCAGTACACCTGCACCTGGTCTGATGATGCACACGTGACTGATATATATATACATTATCCTACCCCTAATAAAAAACTCCACAGGCTTAACATTGGGTCACTGTATTCGGTCTGGAGTTCAGAAAAATGAAAAATATCGCTCTAGTGGGATACACTTGACAAATGACGTCATTTGTTAATGTAGAAGTAATCTAGACGGTCGGGGTAGGATAAATTCTAAATCAAACTCAAGTTAGTCGTGATATTGTTCATCGCACTCTGGCAAGATCGCGTATTACTGCTCTCGGCTTCGCCTCGCGCAGTAATAGGCGATCTTGCCATCTGCGATAAACAAGAACACGACTAATTCTTGTTTGGTTTCTCCATAATATTGACTGGTTTCAGATACAAGTGGCCGTATGCTCCGAGGAGTTGATGCGTAGTAATATCCGAGCGTATACGAGGATATTGCGTAGAGTCAACTCCGAGGAGCATACAAACGCTTTTATCTGAAACCCGTCTATATTGTATTTATTATCCACCTTTTCTGCACAAGTGACATGTCGATATCAGTTCATTTTGATTATGCACTATTTTTCCATACGCACTATTTTTCCGTATGCGCCACCCGGAGCATACAACATATCTGTATGCGCTGGGTATGTCCATACACGCTGCCTATGTGTTTTCTATGAGCACTTTGTATTAGGTGGATAATAAAATATAGTGCCTGCAACAATTGACCATGTCGAATGTATAGAGACAACCTCAGGTTTTCCGCCAAATGACGAAATTCCGATATGTCATATATATTGACAACGCTAGCAGTGTTAGGATATATACACAATATTACCATGATTTCGATCTGAGTGGCCGTATTCTCCGCGTAGTTGACGCGAAGTAAAACTCCGAGCGATAGCGAGTACCCGGCGTTTTCGGAATCCGTCAAATACTTGGTATTTCTATACATAACATTGTCTCCCAATGAAAATAGTCAGGCGTTAACTAGAATTATGTCTGAAAATGATATAAAGAGATGTAATGAGCTTATTAGATCCAGGACCTAATTAGACCAGGGAGTATACCCCGTGTTTGATTTATGTGGTAAGAACTCCCGAAGGCTGTCGTCTGCACTGTGACCCCCTCTGGTAGTCTCCCGGGAAACTAATGGTTTGTCTCTGCACCAAGCACCACCTCATTATGTACTGTGTGTTAAGTACACATGTTTATCTCACCCCAGTATGTTTCTCCATAGGCTTAAAGTGGGATTCACACGGAGAGACTCATGTACCTTCTGCAGGGTTTGTCTGAGACAATTATGGGATTATTTGCCGGTACATAGTCTCCTCGTGTGACACCCCTGAAGTGGGATGCACACGTAATTATCTATTCATGTACCTCACAGGGCTCAAACTCTCATGCGATTTTGTTCCTTTTTAGGGGGAAATGTCTTTAACAATTACAAGGAGGTAAACATGTCTCATTGAAATGAATCCCTATAACTTATACGAAAAAATTGGGTTCAGGTACAGAATTTCAGCAGGATTTGTCTCAGAAAAACACCCTGTGAGGTACATGAATCCCATCGTGTGTTTCCGACTTGACTCTCAATTCCCTGAGACTGAGAGGGAGCAGGGAAAATCGTCGGCGTCAATTTTCCCTGCCAAGGTACATAGTCTCTACCAATTTGGATTTTAAACCTGTTTAGAATTTTCCGGGGACTTTGGAGAGACTGGCGTACCTCTTGCTGATAATGAGGGTCTCTTAGTCTCAGTGGTTTGCCTTTTCACGGGTTCACACGGGAAAGAGGCCCTGCGCTAGAGACTATGTACCCTGAACATAGGTACTTGAGTTTCAAGGAACGCATTCACACGGGGAAAAGCAGCAAGCCAGAGACTATGTACCTTCTGAAAGGCAGACTATATACCGGATTTATCCTTCCATGTGAATCAGATCCGCCATTTTCCCTAGAGAAAGCTCAATTTCAGCATTCTGCTCTGAGATTATTGGACAGGGAAAATTATCGGAGACTTGGGGAAAATGTAAAGTACATCAATCTCAAGTACATGAGTCTCTCCGTGTGAATCCCACTTAACGTTAGGAACTCATACTCCACGGCCGTGAAGGTAGTGTACCCAATACTCAATGGCTAATTGGATGAGTTATTTTATTGATTAATAATATTCCTGATTATGTATACAAGGTGAGATAAAATCAGAATCCCGCTCAATGAAAATAACTTGGTCTCCGCTGCACCTCGTTTGACCACTACTTATTTCACCTACCTACCTACCTACCTACCTACCTACCTACCTACCTACCTACCTACCTACCTACCTACCTACCTACCTACCTACCTACCTACCTACCTACCTACCTACCTAAATACCTAAATACCTAAATACCTACCTAAATACCTACCTAAATACCTACCTACCTAAATACCTACCTAAATACCTAAATACCTACCTAAATACCTACCTAAATACCTACCTAAATACCTACCTACCTACCTATATATATCCACCTTTCCAGATTCAGATAGGTCAACCAAATGAGTCAGTCTCAAAAGGACGTAACTAGCCTACCGAGACGTAAAACTACACAAACAAAAAACACCTATACATCTATACATATATAATGGTCCTCCTGAGTACTCAATATTGCTTTCCTTATACAAGCTATTCTTAATTAGCTCTCCATAATTGCTGCGACGGAACCAAGCCCCCACAAACTAGACTGGGGTGACTATGACACCTTGAGGTGGGCGGGAGGGTTGAGGTCCGCTCTCGCCCACCTCTCCCTGCCTGCCTACCACCACTGCACTATGTCCTTACCCCTCCCCCTCAACCCCCCTCTACCTGGCCGACTCAGGCAGTCTAGGCTGGATTTGGACTGGAATGCTTCACGTTTATGAATGGCACCACAGCCGTCGCGTTTGATAATATGGTCCATGCGTGGTGCATGCTGGGAAGGTCTTCGGGCCCCCCGTGAGCATACATTGTGGTTTATATTACCTAAGTTTTAAAGTTGGATCACAAAGAGGAATCCTCAGAAGTGACGAGATTCCCGTGTGGGGTTCATTAGGTGTGCTTCAGGATTTATTATCCACCATAGAAAACATGTAGGAAATGTGTATGGACATACCCGGCGCATACGGATATACGGAAAAAATAGTGTGTACGAAAAATAGTGTCACTTGCCCAGAAAAGGAGGATGATAAATACAATAGAGACTGGTTTCAGGTAAAAGCGGTTGTGTGCTCCTCGGATATTACTACGCGTCAACTCATTGGAGCATACGGCCGCTTGTATCTAAAACCAGTCAATATTGTGTATTTATTCAATATATCGTCACTGATACTGATATCATGTAGATTAACCTTTGACGGTCGCACACCTTTCCCTAGAGCGGTAAGTGCACAGCAGCGCCCACAGCGCTACAGGGCACATAGTTTTTTGTTGTTGGTTTTTTTTCAGGTAGAGAAATATGGCAAAGTACAATCATCAATTGGTGTTCTTCCCAGTGCTCGTCCAAAACAAGTGACAGCACAATACAATATCACTATAGAAAACTGAACGTCATAAGGAGGTGTATGGTGACATTGGTCAGAGTCAGAGAGTCACATTTGTCCAATTCAAATCATAGGTCATATGACTCTAGGCTTCAAGAGTTTTTGCTCTGTTTTGTATATCAGTCTTTTAGTGTCTATTCTTCGCAAGTCGTTGTCACAAGAAAGAGAAAAATTACAAAATAATGACAGTGCATATATACAGAGTCATTGCTAGCTACCTTATCTACCCTTGTGTTATGGAGGGATGATAAACAAAACACCAGGTGGCGGGTATAGTTATCAATGGATTTTAAGAATATTTCTGGGGGTTTGCCATAAAATGGTTTTAGCCTCGTCTCACGATCATCTCTAGATTATGACAGCAGAAAATAGTGCTTGTCCCCCGACTACAGTGGCAGTATCATGCAATTTCCTGGTGGATGATGGTAGAACTAGCAATCACTCTTTGCTGCGCTCTATAATGCTTTACTGGGCGTTAACCCTTTCCTTACCAATGATGCCTAAAGGTATCCCATGGCTAGAGCAAATGATGCCTCAGGGCACTTCAGTAGCTAGTACAAATGATGTCTTTTCCATTTTTTGGTTAAAATGTCATCTATCTCAGCTGATTCAACATAGATCTTTATAATCTTTTCAGAGATTATATAAAACGCGTTATAATGATGATTAAATACTAATTATATAGTTATCACCATGAAAAGTTTCACAGAAAACTTAAAATGCGGTAGAAATTTTTTTCTCAACAATTATAACATAGGCCTGCACTGTGGTCCAGTGTTAGGCATACTGCATCTAAGGATGTTCACCTGCGACCAAGTCAAATAAGGAAAGGGCTACATCGAACCACCAACTGGGGACGATACTATGGAGAAACCAAACAAGAGTTAGTCATGTTGTTGTTTATCGCACGACGGCAAGATCGCGATATTACTGCGCGAGGCGAAGCCAAGAGCAGTAATACGCGATCTTGCCGGAGTGCGATGAACAATAATATGACTAACTCGAGTTTGGTTTAGAATTTATCCTACCCCGCCCGTCTAAATTACTTCTACATTAACAAATGACGTCATTTGTCAAGTGTATCCCACTAGAGCGATATTTTTCATTTTTCTGAACTCCAGACCGAATACAGTGACCCAATGTTAAGCCTATGGTGTTTTTTATTAGGGGTAGGATAATACAGGCTACCATGGAGCCATCTTAATGGTAGAGCTCCACTCGGCTCACACCAGGTGTCATGTCGGTGGTTTATAGTTGTCGAGTGCAAACTCAGTGTCTGCTTTCATACTAGCCAATCAGGAAGCACGTACTACCTCGCTATGGTCGAGTAATGTCGCTGCCTCTCTACCCCGACCCCAACCTCCCCAGAAAATGGTTTACACTCGCTCAGTATGCCCTACCAGTAGAGAAACGTTACAATTTTGATACGTGTGTGTTCTGAAGTTGTATATTTATTATTGTATTCATAAAATTGGATATTGGAAATGTCATGGGTGTACATTGAAAGTAAGACTAGTTGAATATTGAAGGAGGTGGTACTTTGTTATCCATGGTATACAAAGTACTCATTGAGAATTTATGGGGACTCGGTAAACCACTACCCATTGTTTAGAAACAGATACCATTACCATGGTATATGGATTCAAACCTGTGGTATATGGCCTCAAAGCCATGGAAATACGGTAAAATAGTCCCTTTGTGCCATAGAGCAAAACAAAGTCCCCAGTGATAAACGCCTTCGAGTGGTTTAATTTATCGGATAAGATGGATAACAAATAAAACAAATGATGGTTTTGTGGACAGGCAGCTCAGTAAACCACGTCGTAATGCCCTCGTTGACTCTTGTATATTACTACGCGTCAACGTCTTGTGGTTTACGGCCGCCTGTCCACAAAACCGTCGCTTATTGTCTATGTATGTGGTTAAATTGTGGTGGTGAAGAGTTAGGTGCCTGGGAGGCGGGTAGGCAGGACGCGGAAGTAAAGCTGGACATCTCTTTGTCATGGCAACATGTAAGGGGGAGGGGGAGGGGCATGCTAGGGCCCATCGCACCCCCGGGGGTGGAACTGGGGAGGGGGGGGGGGGGGGGCGGAGTACAGGGGGCTGGGACATGTTATCATGATTGATTTTCTTTTCTCTTTTTTTATCCATCTGCATTTTGGTGGAAAATTTTCACCAGTGACACTGGAAGTATGATTCAATATTAGTGTACACTGTATTCTAGTACAAAGAATAATGAGATACAGTACTTAGATGGGACACTGAATAAAAACGAGTGTAAAGCTTTTGAGAAAAAACACACGAGGATAGAGTGTTCAGTAAGAGTTTAACATTCTTGAACCACTAGTCATTCATTCTAATGGTTTTATCTCGATTGATGCAAACCCAGTTTTCGAAATTCCCCTTCGAGGTTTTAGGAAATAGTTTATATTTGGATTAATTCCATCACTTAGAAATTGTCTCTATTTTATCACAATTTTGAAAATGTTAAATACCTTCTCAGTGCTGGCTAAATCGATTGATTTTTAGGTATGATTGGTCCATGCATTAAATTGGGGCGCAATTCTTTATCATTCATTTTTTGAAAACAAAATGTGGCTGATCATAGATTGCCCACCACACTGTATTATTCAACAATCCTCTAGCCATTCTAGCAGGTCGCTTCAAAATTCAACTCAGAACATGTGTATGACGTAACTGCTAGGGTGCAGGTCTGATTCCAAAAGGTTAATAGAAAAGCTCTGTCTAAGTGTGCCCCCATTTCCCTATAGTACTAATCAGATTTCAGAGATTTCAGGTTCCATTGAATTAGATTTCTTCCCCCCCCCCCCCCACCCCCCACACACACACACACAGTCGACAGATGAACCCAGTCATTCTTATCCCGGAACTTGCTACCGGAACCTGTTACCATCATGTAAAGTGGAGACGTCAGTATCCGCGTCTCAATATAATCTGGATCTATAGTTTGTACACGCTATATTGTATTATCGTAAAACTGGATGAGTTCTAATCTTGGCTAACGTATGCCATGACTGGAGTTTGGCATAGTGACTTCATGTTTCGCCTCAGGAAGTCCGGAGCCAAAACTCCAGGAGTGTCACGCGGTGGCCAAGATTAAAACGAATCAGGTTTTGATTTTATCCCACCCTGTCTCCTTTTTTTGGAATATTACGTGGTAACAATTCTGTATGCCACTAGTGGCATATAAAAGTCCGTATGGCATACGGAAACTCAATGTTAAGCCTATGGTATTTTATATTAGGGGTAGGATTAGGAGACCTGGGCCACTGTAGTCACGTCATAGGTTTTTTTTATGAATCGCGAATGTCGGAGTTTAGGGAATGCCTAATTTCAGGAATATTACTGATAAACCACGGAAATATTCTCCTCATTATATAAAAGCCTTTTTGTTTTTATTCAATGAAAAATAGGATTAGCATACATTCGCCAGCAATACTTCCTTGAACGATCAAAAACTAAATAGAACATTTACAAATATGCAAGTGTGGTCTTATGCATACTGTATTATACATTTTAATGTTATACTACAGTAAAACCCTACTTACGGGACACCCCGCTTAAGGGGGACACCTCGCTTAAGGGGACACTTTTTTCGGAACAGAAATCTTTATTTAGTTTATTTTAACCCCGCTCAAGGAGACACCTCGCTTGGAACGGAGGGTGTCATTGGAACGGAGGGTGTCCCCTCAAGCGGGGTTTTACTGTACTTACTTTGCTGTTGAATACAACAGCTAACTCTAGGTCATTGACTTTGGATATGATTATTAAATTCATCAAAATAATCTCCAGTAGCAATACCTCAAGTTTTTTTTACCAACAAAATGAAAAGTTATGTAACAGTACAAGTACATGGCATAACATAGACGAAATACAAATCGCAATGATGCCACGAGGTTCCCAGCTGGAACTAAAATATTATAATGTTCTTAGAGCATGTATTTTACTGTTGCGTTTAGTTCAGAGGTGAATACTGCGATGATTGATGGTGAACCCTCCTGGTTATTTGACTCAGAGAGGTTCTTTAGTTAAGTTTTCGTATATGTCTTTTAACAGCAGTTATGAACGGTTTTCTTATTGATATTTATTGGATGTTTGTTGGTAGCATGTCCCACAGCTGTTTCCCTTGACAGATGGGGCTGTTTCTAAAACGTTCCGTTCTAGGTTGTCGTAGTTTTATTTTTATTTTATTTTGATATCTAGTGTGCATTTATGATTCTGTTATTTTACTATATACCCATGCCGTATATACTCTAAATACGCACCCTTTTGGCATATGACGTAAAAATACTGTACGGACCGCTCGTCCGTACACTAAAATACGGACCACCTTGCCATACACGTTTATTAACATATCGGTTGTTAAAAATTAAATTAATGATTTTTTTTCTAAATATTGGGTATATAGTAAATATATAACGTCAAACCATGCTTGTAAAAGTCACAGAACTCGATGATAATTTACCGTTTGTACGGAACTCGGCATAAATGCCTCAGTCCGTACAAACCGTAAATAACCATCTCGTTCTGTGAATTGTACAGCATGGTCAGGACGTTCTATATAAATATTGTCCTCATCGGTGGACCGCCAGGCCATCAATCCTAATAAGTGACCAGCTATCCTGTAACACAAAGGTCTTACTTAGCAATCTTCCATCATACCAATTACACTGGTTTCTTGGTAAACAAAACACACCTTGAAGATTACGGCCAATTGTATCTGAAAACGATTGATATTGTGTATATACCGCTTTATCATGAAAATATGTACATGTATATACATATACATGTATGTCTGTGCGTGTATATATATATATATATGTATGTATGTATACACACGTAATGCCCTCGCTTTTGCTTGGATATTACTACGCATAAGCTACGAGGAGAATACGACCATACAAATCAGAGTCTTGGTAATGTTGTATTTAGTATTCTAAATATAAATTATCAAAGGACAAAAACAAAATAGTCACCTATCTTCTCACGCAATACTTTGCACGTAGGCGACTTTTCTCCATATTCTCCAGGATAATACGGCTTTCCTTATTCTATTCAGTAGCGATCTGTAGCCTCTTTAGTATGTAAACTACGTTTTTAGGTATTGTATATTAAACAAAAAGCAATTAGGTGGATGATAGATATCAAAATCTCCGCCTAGTAACGCATACCTCTCTCTACTCTCTCTAGCTGAGACACTATTAAATCGACAGCATGGCAAAAAAACAAAGACGCAGTGGGGTGGATGGTTGCTAAAGAACAGTGGAGGGCCTTGATAATTTTTTTTAATGAATAATGACGTAAATCGTGGGCCCGTCACATAATGGACTTATTAACCCAGGGGATGGTGGGATGGCGGGGAGGGGGGGGGGGGGGGGTCCCGGGGAGATGTGTAGGGAGGGGGGGGGGGGTATCGGCTGGTACACGGTGTGCAGCTCGTGCAACGTGCGTGCACGACGGGGTCATGCAGAGTGCATCGATTGTGGGAGGGGGGAGGGACGCGCCTGTGGAGGATCCATTATGTATCGGGCGGGCGTCGTGCTAGAATGTTATTACACCCAGTGTGATAGCCTTCTTATATATTTATCGTATACCCGTGCCGTATATACTGTGAATACATACTGTTTCGCCATATAACGTAAAAATACCGAACGGAACAATGTTCCGTACGGCAAATTGTTCCGTACATGTCGACTGAAACATTAGTTGATTTTAAAAAAAAAATTGAATTCGGGTATATATTAAATATTTAACGACCTACAGGACGTTCTATATAATTATTGAATATACCAATGAGAATAGTCTCTATACTACGGTTTACAGTTTTCCTCTGTTCAGTTGAGTTCCAACCTTTTTCCTGTGGCAAGACTATGTCTAGACTTGCTCAAGACTTTGGTTATGAACATTCATTGAATAATTAAACAAAATCAGTATAAACTATGTTGCAATATGGTTGGTAGGTGGAGCAGTACAGGGATTGATGCCACTCTTGGTCATGTCCTCAGCAATTTGAGTAAATTTAGAAATAGGATATAATGAAGGCAGATTAGATTACTAATCAATTATTAAATTAATATTAATTATAATGGATAAAACAGAAATGTGCCACGAAAGGACTCGAGAATGAACGGAGCAAATTCTAACTCTGTCAATCCCGGCGAATGTTGTTCAATTGAAAAAAAAAAAAAAAAAAAAAAAAAAAAAAAAAACCCACCAAAAACCCACCACAACATATCGGTTCTGAAATTTCAACCTTTCACAAGACTTCTCCCCGTACTCAAGCCCAATCAGCCTTCCCCAGACTACAAACAATGGGCAGTCGCTGGCGTACCGACATCCTCGCCCGACCACACCTAAAGCGGGCTCAGTCAGTGCGAATCGAAAAAGGCCGACTGAAAAAAACCGGGGAAAGTTGTAGCCGTGGGAGACATTGTTTACCAGCCATGAATCACCGGGGAGCGGGCCCCACACGCCCCCCGTGCCCGCCTCAGTTTACATGCCCGCCCGTCCCACCACACCTCTATCTGCTTCTCATTCCGTTACATCACTCCACATGTCTCTTGCAACCTCAAGCTCGAGACACACTAAAGCCGGGAACACACCAAGCGAGTCAAGGCAGCGATCTCTAGAATCGCCAACACAAAATGGCATGTATGTGAGATATTATTAGATAGTAATATCTACCACCAATAGTTTAGTATCCCAGAATCAATAATCAGGTGAAATATGAAAAAATAGCTCACAAATACGTCATTTTGCGTTAGCGATTTCGGAAAACGCTGCAATACTCGCTTGGTGTGTCTCCGGCTTAAGCGAGAAACGCGGCGATCTCCGGAATCGCCAACACAAAATGGCATGTATGTGAGATATTATTGCATAAGAATATCTCCTGCCTATAATTTAGCATCTTGGAAGCAATGCTCAGGTGAAATATGAAATAATAGCTCACATAAAGGCCATTTTGTGTTGGCGGTTATGGAACTCGCTGCGTTTCTCGCTTGGTGTGTCTCCGGCTTCAAGCTGGAGACACACCAAGCGAGAAATGCAGCGATTTCCGGAATCGCCAACACAAAATGGCAAGTATGTGAGCTATCTAGATAATAAATAATCGGTGTGAGATATTACTATGGAATAATATCCCACATATATGCTATTTTGTATTGGCGATTCCAAAGATCGCTGCCTTGACTCGCTTGGTGTGTCCTCGGCATAATATACATTCTCGTCTCCTTCTGGTTAGCACCTAACAAACAAACAATCATCTATTATTATCCACCTAATACCAAACATATAGATCCTACAGGTCACTACTGAGCCTTTTTTATACATTTATTTATACTGGAGGCTCTACTAGGGTAGTACCCTGTTTTCAGTAGGCTCCAGTGGCCAATCATGATTGAAGCGTCATTCAGGTATATTACTTAACGAATTTACAGGTAGGTTCATTGCAGATTTAGAATCAACTTGAATTGAGACAAGGCATGGAATAACCATTCTTAACTCTATTGGTGAAAAAATGCAAATGACAGTTAGGATTTTCAAATCCAAAAAAAAGAAGAGTTTATGTACTCTTCTTTTTTTTGGACACCATTGAACCTATGGGGCACTACTGAGCCTACAGGGCACCATTGAACCTATGGGGCACTACTGAGCCTACAGGTCACTATTGAACCTATGGGGCACTACTGAGCCTACAGGTCACCATTAAACTATAGGGCACTACTGAGCCTACAGGTCACCATTGAACCTATGGGGCACTACTGAGCCTACAGGTCACAATTAAACCTATGGGGCACTACTGAGCCTACAGGTCACCATTGAACCTATGGGGCACTACTGAGCCTACAGGTCACCATTAAACTATGGGACACTACTGAGCCTACAGGTCACCATTGAAACTATGGGACACTACTGAGCCTACAGGTCACAATTAAACCTATGGGGCACTACTGAGCCTACAGGTCACCATTGAACCTATGGGGCACTACTGAGCCTACAGGTCACTATTGAACCTATGGGGCACTACTGAGCCTACAGGTCACTATTTAGCCTATGGGGCACTACTGAGCTTACAGGTCACCATTAAACTATGGGGCACTACTGAGCCTACAGGTCACCATTAAACTATGGGACACTACTGAGCCTATACAAGTCACCATTGAACCTATGGGGCACTACTGAGCCTACAGGTCACCATTAAACTATGGGGCACTACTGAGCCTACAGGTCACCATTGAACCTATGGGGCACTACTGAGCCTACAGGTCACTATTTAGCCAACAGGGACTGGACGTAATCCCAAGGTTACATCGCTTCACATCTCTCTCACAACCTCAAGCCGGGGACACACCAAGCGATCTCCGGCAGCGAACTCCGGAATCGCCAACATAAATTGAGTATATGTGAAATATCATATCATAGTTGTATCTCCCACTGATAATTTAGCATATCAAAAGCAATAATCAGGTGAAATATGAATTCCGGAGATCGCTGCGTTTATCGCTTGGTGTGTCTCCGGCATAATCTGCATTTATCTCCTTCTGGTAATCATCCACATGTATTATTATCCACCTAGTACCGAATAGCCATACAGACCTATAGGGCATACGTGTCACTACTGAGCCTACATGTCACCATTGAGCCTACAGGTCACTATTTTGCCTACAGGTCACTACTGAGCCAACAGGTCACTGTTGAGCCTACGGGGCACTACTGACCCTACAGACCACACAGCGGCCATTTTGTCTTTTCGTTAATAACTTATGATTGAAATGCTAAATGATGAATACAACATTACCATGATATTGATCTGTATGGTCGTATTCCCCTCGTAGTTGACTATTAGTAATATCGAGTGAATGCGAGGATATTATGTATTTTCAAAATCATGATGATATTGTGTGTACCTGTGGCCCACTCTGCTATCCACATGTCACCCTCTCTGCACGCTTCTCTTATCTCTCTCTTCCCTTTCCTCTTATTGTTCACCCCTCTCACCCTCTTATAGTCGCCTCTCTTCTATTCCTCCTATTCATCCCCTTCACTGTCTCCTATCTTTCCCTCTCCTCTCTTGTCCTGATCTCCTTCCGTCAGCTCTCATATCCTCTGTTCTCTCTAACCCTTCCTCTCCTCCTCTCTCCCCTCCCATGTCCTGGTATGCCCCCCTACACCCTTCTCTCTATTATAGGAGTGTGGCTTTACGCCCCCCCCCCTCCTCTCCCCTGGTATTTTTCTCCATAGACGTAACATTGTAAACTTGTACTCAACGCCCATGGAGAATTGTAAGCCGAGCGAATATCACGAAGCATTCAAACGAGTTGGAGAATGTCCAAAAGGCACCAGGGGTGAGATAATAATTGACGATGGCCTCCACCAACATTAGACAATCAGTCAGTGATAGGGGTGAGATAAAGTCTGAACCGCACTATATCCATAGTCACTGAAAACACACCATTCAGTTTGCTTTACTACATAACCTCCCCCTGCTCTGCCTCGTGAGATTACTCCACAACCAAAACTCTTGCCATATTTTCACAGCCTCTGGATCTTAAGCAGTTCCTTCTTTGGGTGCGCTGCGCTTAATTCCTCGATAAGTGGCTGTTCAATCTACCTCCCCGGCTGTTCTCCTTACCTCCCCGTCATTGTTGCACGGCCGTGCACGTTCGCTTACAACTGGCGGGGTGTTGGGCGTTGGGTGCTGGGGATATGTGTGTTAGGGGAGGGTGGGTGGGTGGGAGGGAGGGAGGGTGGGAGGGCGGGGGTGGGTGGGGATTGATCGGGGGTCTCGTTATGCACGAGTCCAGACGTCTAGACAACGAACTCGGTGGACGTTTAGACGGTTCTCCCGGGTGATCAATCATTGAAGACGGCGGCGGCGGGATCCACGGTCCGTTCTGAATTAAGATGCCGGCTGGCACACGAGCTGGCCCGGGAGGGGGTCGGCATAGGGTTTACCCCGGGGTAGATGGGCCACAAGCCACATCTCCAGTCTGTGTAAACGGTTGGTTCCACTGGACCGACGGTAGCCGATTTCGTAGCCAGACAATCGCCGATCATTATCGGATGCCCTAGAATTTCTCAAATCTTTGAAAATGGTCATTTATTAAACTATTATTGTCATAATTAAATAAATTACAATAGGTGAGCTTCCTCTTAAGGGCCTAGGAACAATTGATCGGGTGAGAAATCGGCCTGGTGGAGCACCCCCTTAAGGGAGGAAGGCAGAGTCTGTTATAGACATGGTGCTCATGGGGGATGGCATCATATTCCTAGAGCCTATCAGGACTTAGGGTTATGCTCGATTCCCACTGGGGGATTTTGGGACATGTGTTGGGCTTGTTGAACTACCCGAAGCCTGAAACTATAAACATATGACTATGTAGTGTTGCATGCACTTAGCAAATATCGCTATAGTACCGAGGATTTTCGTGGCTACGGTTTTCTAACCCCACAGTCAACGGGAATGTCGATATTGTTTCCCATATATCCTACTAAAATCATGAAACTACATAACTTATTTCTCCTCGAAATTAGCATTTATTGAAAATTCCCCAAATTTGCCAGGAGGCATCTTCAGGATTCACCAGGGTAATTCCTCCAGGCACTCTCAAAACTGAAAGGGTTAAGGACGGAGGAGTGAGTTGTTGTTTCCAGCTAAGCATGAGCTCTGAAATTTTATGATGTGGAGAAGTGCGGGTGTGTGTTGTAAGGCATCTCCGGAAAGGTGAGGGAGAACATGTCTAGCAGTGACGGCAACCAAGTGCCCCAGGTAGAGGTACGGCTAGTGTATCAAATCTTGATCATATCAGAGATTATCTTTCTTCTTTTTTTTGTGAATTTTGCCTCGTCACTTAAATCTCATATTAGAAATAAAGAGTGAAGATACATCGGACAATTCACCATGAAATCAAAACCCATGTCAGGTCTATTTCCTGGAATCTTAATGTGATAAGCTCAAGGTGTTGTATAAAAACGTATCTAAAGTGAACATTTGGGGTTACCACGCTTGTTTAAGATTTATAAGCCACCATCCTTGTTTTATGAGAAACTGAAGAAAACCATGTTTTTCAGTACATTTCCTGTATAAATAAAGCAAATGAAAACGGGCTTATTTCACCTATTGGCAAAATGTTATACTTTACTCATTTGCCAATATATAACAGCAAAACGGATTGGACTGGTAATTGGCAGGTGGCGCCACTGTGAATTGTAGGATATGCCTTTAAGCATACAGTGTTGATGAACGAGGCCTATCTTGAGAGAACCTCAGGGTCCCCTGGGACGTTAAACCACAAACAAACAAACAAGCCTGCCCAAATAAATGAATACCACAAGGCCGGCCGGTGTGAAATTTTAACCCTTTCAGCGACCGGAAAGACAATGTAGTGTAGAATGTGTACAAGGTGGTAATTTTCACCTGCTGTGTGTCATTTGGGAACATTGATAGTGATCCCACTGATCATTCCATTTAAACTTAATCTACTCCAATTTCAACACGGAAATGAAAGTCATTATTATAACCCATGTCCATCCAGGCAACCTGGTGATTCCCGAGGATGAAACCGCTGTTGTTGTCACACCCATAGCATGGAAACACTAGTCCGAGAGGCTCTGACTGTGAAGCGGTGCAGACAGTCAGAGAGCAGTCCCATAGAGGCCTCGGCTAACTGGTCGACCAAAAATGTACATCTCAGCTCAGCAGCCGTTTTCCTTATAAATATAGGTTGAATCTTTCTGATTTTGTGATAGATAGTTAGTTTCCTGAGGCAAAATGCAGTAAAATGACAGTAATTTCCTACCTTTGCATTAGTTCTAAGTAATAGAACAGCCAGTGTTTGTAAAATCCTGTCAATGCATTCTGCAGGCGCCAAAAATAACAAAAAACTGGTTTCAAAAGTGCAGGAAATCCTTCAAAGGGGATTGCCAGGAACCAGCTTATCAAATATGGCCGACATGAGTTGGAACTGTTGAAATGTGGTTAAATGAGTTGTACAAAAAGGCTCCCGAAAGTAACACAAAGGAACAAAACAGGAGTTTTATCATCAAAAAGAAATTATTATACATTTCTGAAGGTAAGGGAGCATAAATATGCACTTACGTTGACAGTATTACAGAGAACCAAGGACCTGATATTTTGTACTATGGGAATAAGCGGTTGTGCTCTCTGACTGTCCGCTAGGCAGTCAAGTCTCTCGGACTAGAAAACACCAAACAACCCCGCTTTTAAACTCTTGAAACATGTTGCCAACAACCAACACCATGTGAATTACCTTGATAACGCCGCTGTTACTATGGTCGTCACATAACAAATGGAATTATAATGTCAACCGATTGCTGCAATGAGCTCATTCAAGCAGGAGCTGCCTCCCTGATAACACCTAGCCACATCGACACTATATTGGAAGGCAATCTAACTTTAGCAATACATACTGTACTGTGAATAGGATCAACCAACCTTCCCAGTTTATGGTCACGTAACTATGATCACGTAAATCTCCATGAACTTGACAGTAGAATCACAAGATATTACATGTCTATCGCCAATACCAACTAAGTGCTACGAAATGAGGTAGCTATAGGGAGCTGATTGAAACCAGTGTCTCATACATTGACAGCCTTCCCTCTTTGTTCATTGCTGTAAAATGAATTATTAAAACTAAGTACTTAAACTATTGATATCAATAAAGAATTAAGAATACGAGGCACATACACTTCTTAACACAGCTGGGGAAAAAAATTGATATCAATTTAGAAAGTTGTGAAAAAAAACCCAAAAAGACCACCGGGCCTGGGAACCTACAAAACCATTATTTTCCCTAAAATGTGACAATGCCAAATGCCTTGATACAGCCACACATTAAGATGTCTTGAGAGTCCTGATTCATAAAATACCTATAATCTATGTTATTATATATAACCTATATTATCATATAACCTTTATTATTATATAACCTATATTATTATATAACCTATAATATCATATATACCTGTGCACGAATGTCTCACGCTTACTGGCCAGTTGTCTGGATCCCAGACAGCAAACTGTGCAGAACTAATAGTTTGTACACTTCGTACCATGTGACTTATTTTTAAGTGGCGTTTATAATATCCGGGTATATAATGATAGGGAGATAAAGGTAGTGTCTCTGAATTATACCTGTTCCTTGTTTGTTTTTGGTCGGTATTATTTTACCTCGTTCTGCAAACTCGGTGAATATTTTCGACCAAAACAACTGGGAACAGATTTCATTCAGGCACACTAACCACGTCTCCATATACTACTTACTACGACATCGATGCGATCTGTCCCGCTAACGCCGGCTACACCGGCCATAGCCAGTCGTAATCACCTACAGCACGGTTTACACACCTTCACTTTTGAGTTGATTTTCAAGTTTCATTGCGGGAATCCCATGTACTCAAACCTTTCCAACATATTTAGAAACTTTATATATAATTAAGGCAGGTTTTATCAATAAAGCAACCATTTATACCCAGATATTCTAGAAATGTTCATATGTCACCTTAAAAATATATAAATTCACATAGACTGGGTTGTTGGGCCCCAGTAGAGATCTCCTCTGTTCAACCGAAGCTCTTAGGTAATAGGTTGAGAATATGCACATCACAGCAGCCACTTCTCTCCTTCACCCCCAGCAGTGGCAGATTTACTGCTATATCAAAGGCCAATCCTTCTCATACCATGTCTATGTGGTGTGGGAAGTAAAAGAACTCTCACTTCGGTAAATGGTTAACTGGACATTAAATCAAACCAACCAACCAACAAAAAATCTCAGCAAGTCCACTCTTTGCACTGAATATTTTTAGCCATGTAATTTGCTAGAAAAACCTAGGTTGACTGTTACCTACAACGGTCGATCTCTAGTTTCCTGTCCATATACTGCAGGGATGCCAGTTTTCGATGTTTCCATTGAAACTCATGTATTCACTTTTAGAATATAGAATTAATTTTCTTTGCCTAAATTTACATACCAACTGTTAGATAATCCAATTCAGCCACAGTCCACCTTCCCAAACGAACCTATCCACTTACCCATAAATAAACTTGAGTTTCCCTTAACCTCTTGCGTACCCACTGTAATGTGTATGTAATGTATAAACCCTGTATTGTAATGAAAAATATTTCAATGTTTTTTTCTGTCCCCAACTGGCATCCCTGTATACTAGGGGAGCTTTCAACTTTTTGCCACACTGGCCACCAGAGCTACACTAGCTCTAGTTGGGTTAAATCCCTAGCTGTAAGTGTATGTCACTCTCCCAGCGCAAATCTTTCATACCACTCATACCTCTTAGTAAGTATTTTAGCTTCCAAAACCTTCATGGAACAAAATTACTTGGTCTGAGAGTGATAATTCATGGATAAGGCCAGGACTCAATCATACCAACCTCTTAATTGGAACAGAGTGGATACAGAGGTGGCGGCCCAGCTATCTTTTTGCCCAGCACAAACTGTAAGCCCGGTAGAGTAATAAATGTCCTATCCGAACCGAGGTTTAATCGACCTTTTTTATCCCCTTTTCCTTGTATCTGTAGTTACTACACAAACCCTACTCCCATGTAGAGATTAGGCACGTCTCTATAGTATGACCCCAACCCCACCCTTCTATTTTTTTCCCTGCACAATAAAAAGAATGTGTATCCTTAACAAGAGACTCTGTATCCTTAACGAGATACGTTCAAAAGACCTTCCCACAGACAAAATGTCGAATGCTCGTCTTTTTTGTCATCCTGCGATACATTGTTAAAACATGGGTTTTCCAACCACACCCATTGTTTTTTTTTCATGACTACCCAATTTTTCTCTCGCCGTCGGGCTTTGTCACGACCCTCAACGAAAGGAGAAGAGACACGCAAAAAGTGGGATGATTATCGATGGATAAACATCGGTCTTCAGGGCTCTGTCCTCGGCTCTGGGAGTTTTGTCAGCTTCATCGAGCTCAGATCTGAATGGGACGTGTTTGTATTAACCTCGTGGGACCTGCAATTTGAAATAATAATGGTGCGTCATCTTATACCCAGCCCCACCTTAAAGAAAGCCGCTGAGAAATTCACGAAGGAACTAATTCCTTCCTCATCAGTCGGGAGCTTTATTTCTTAATTCTAATAATTGCACTTGGGAGTGTTTTATAGGGAAAACATTGATATCGTCCTAACAAGTTTCTAATGGACACTAAATAAATATCAACAATATTAAATACACTTTTTCAAAATATCAAATAAATGTGCAAACGTTTGAGCTGCTGCTCAAAATGATTATTCAAGGAATTGATATCATACCATATATCTTGATGTCTTGAGATACATATTATAGGGATGACAGATTTAGAATTATATTGAATTTTATGTTTCTGTGACTGATATGCGACAAAACACCTGTAGAATCGTGCCTGAAGAAGGTGAAATGCAAATCTAAAGACGAATGCGTTTTAAACTTGTAAACTAGATGTTAATGTTACTTCGCATGAAGTCTGTTTTAAATGTACATCTATATGCTTGTTATGATAAGCATATAACAAAATATTTCTATTCCAGTAAGTATACTTACATATATATGTACTAAGAAACAAATATATGAGTGCTAGGTCTGTATCCCTGTTTGCTATCGAGATTAGAGCATACAAAAAATATTTCAAAGCTCTCCAAACGAGATGGATAATTGTGACTCAGGCGAAACACAAATATTTTTTTCTGATTTTATCTTAGCCTGCAAATATCAATCTGTTTATCGCTCATTGAGTATGAGTTACCTTACTCGCAAGCCTGATGAGTATGACTTCCTAATGTTAAACCTAAGGACATTTATACCAGGCTAGGATAAAATGCAGATGGTCACAGGTTTGTTGAAGGGAAAATCTAGAAAATAGCTTGTGTTGCTGAATTGACACCAATCGCCATTACTCATTCAGGTGTGACTGTGCCTACCAGGGAGTATTTTGTCAGTAAATAATGGTTTTGCTTTTCTTTGTTACAGATACCAATGTCCAGATGGCCGACTCGAACAGTCCGAAGCAGACGTTTGTGCCGTGTAAGGTGTGCGGCGACAAGGCCTCGGGATACCATTATGGGGTCACGTCCTGTGAGGGCTGCAAGGTACGTCCTAAATTAACCCTTTCAGGGCGGATAATGCCTTGAAGCATTCCCCAGCATAGACCGGATAATGTCTTGAAGCATTCCCCTGCGGAGACCGGATGATGCCTTGAGGCATTATTTATGAAATTTAGTAATATTCACCATTTCATTGTTTTATGAAGAAATAATTGATCAATATATCTGAAACTTTCAGAGAATATACCTATGATATAGTATCTGATATTATTTGGTAAAACAAATAATATAAATAAGAATGATGTGTCATATCACGTTTTCAAATAATGGAATATTGGTTTAGACAAAATTTGACCCGTCCCCTGGAGTTATGCCAATCCAAAGTACCCGCCCCGACCAACAGGGCCCTGCCACAGACCCCCGTCTTTAAAGGGTTAAATAAAGTGAAACTCTTTATATTATCCCGATATGGAGAGGTTTGAAACACTGGGAGAAACTGCCACCTATCACCCAGCGACTGGAGCATTTAGAACATTTCAAGAACATGATATAATTATCACCCCTCATCATTCATCCTCATAAAACACATCCATTCCCTAGTTTAGTTATCCTAACCCTTAGGTACCGATTGTATCACTGTTTTGTATCTATATCTATTTTTACTTGGAATTGGCATATTGCCCAGAAGAACTCTGTAAGGAGAAAGGACAATAAAAGAACTAAAACAAAAAAATCCACCTAATACAAAGTGTCCATATAAAACACATAGGGAGTTTGTATGGACATACCTGTCGCATACGGATATGTTGTTTGCTCCGGGTGGCGCATACGGAAAAATAGTGAGTACGAAAAAGTAGTTCATAACCAAAACGAACTGATATGGCCTTGTCCAGAAAAGGTGGATGATGAATACAATATAGACTGGTTTCAGATAAAAGCAGTTGTATGCTCCTCGGAGTAGACTCTGCGCAATATCCTCGCATATGCTCGGATATTACTACGCGTCAACTTCTCGGAGCATACGGCCGCTTGTATCTGGAACCAGTCAATATTGTGCATATATTATCCACCTAATACAAAGTGTCCATAGAAAACACATAGGGAGTGTGTATTACCATACCCGGTGAATGCAGATATGTTACCTAAAGTGAAACTAGCGTAAATTCCCTTGTATACACACAATATTGGCTGGTTTCAGATACAAGCAGTTGTATGCTCCGAGGAGTAATTTTTTTTCTGAAACCAGTCTATATTGTATTTATTAACCACCTTTTCTGGACTTTCCTTACTTTGGATTTCCACATATATTTTACATATTGTCAACCCAGGCAGAGTCAAACAGAGACGATTCCGCTGATAGGACATATATCAAAACAGGATGGGGCATTAGCTCAGTGGTTAAAACATTACGGCCACTTTGCAGCCACTTTTCTCTTTCACCCCCTGCAGTGGTAGATTTACAGCTTTATCAAAGGCCAGCCGTTCCCATACAATATCTATGTGGTGTGGGAAGTAAAAGAACTCTCACCTCGGTAAATGTGTAGGGGTGAGATCTAAATTCATCTCACAGATTCAAACACCAACCCTGTGGTATAAAGCCAAGAGAGAATAATTTAGGCCTGATTCAGACCAATAAACAGTGGTTGGTACCTCACGACACACCCTAGCCCCATTCCCTGGCTAATGACGATGTATTTTTCATGTTTTCTCAGTGTTTCTGAGGCAGTTAAGTCCACATTAAAAAATGTTTCCTCTGCTTTTTCATGACCCCAACTAATACCCCTTGACATGAGGTTAACAGCCGTTAGTTCATATCTTTGATCAAACCTCTGCATTTATCAATGCTGTGATCCTTTTCTGGGATTTGTGTTTTACTCAAATCGATATCACAGTCTGTGCTGCGAAAAGAAATGAGTTCACATCGGATCTGTGTTTTTTTAAACCATTGAAAGCTTATCGCTTCATGTTCGCGTGTGAGCCCGTGAGAATTTTCTCCTTTTTTCAGAGATTTTTTTGCCATTGCCGTCTCCTGGGAAATTGGTTTTATGATCACGTATTGGCTTTCACCTGATTCAGCATTTTCTGTGAGAAGGGGAGATAGTTGTCATGTGACAGCTGTTGTGACGTCAAAAGTCAGACGATCAGCTGATTTAATGAGTGGGCATTCAGAATACTACAAGCAAATGGTCTGTTCATACTCGCTCTAGGGACTACTTTCTTCGTAGCCATAGTGCAACTGGGAGATAATACCGTGGTATGTTCATTATTGTTGAATGAGCGTCGAATTATAGATAGATAACCATTAAAAAGTTTGGGTTATTTCCAGTCTATGTGTCATTTTCTAGTACCAACGTACACCCAGTCAACGTTCTATTTCTACAACAGGCTTTGGAAGCAGATAGATGGTTGGTAGGACTGGCCGATAGTTTTGGAACGTAACAGGATCCATATTCTTTATCCATCGTATACAAAGACCACATTCAAAATGTAAGGGGACTCAGTAAACCACAACCCATTATATAAAGCCTGTCAGATACCATAACTGTGGTATACGGACTCAAGTCTGTGGTATACGGGAATATAGTCCCTTTGTGCTATAGAGCAAATAAATAGTCCATAATGTTATGTTCTTTAATATGGCAATTCTTGGATTGAATATATGCAAAAAGCTTGATATTAAATACAACAAACAATGGTTTTGTGGAGAGGCAGCTCTGTAAACCACTTGAGGTTCACGACGTAATACACGAGCGCTAGCGAGTGTATTACGACGTCAACCTCTCGTCGTTTACAGACGCCTGTCCATAAAACCATCGTTATTGTCTATGTAGCAAACACCAGTTGGTAAATGAGATATTGTGGTCTCTGGCGATAGGTCAGTTGGCCACACCATAACCATCGTTTGTTGTATTCATTATCCACCTTCCCGGAGACTTATACCCAAAGCACAGAGGGACTATTTTCCCATTTACAATGGCTTTGAGGCCGTATACCACAGTTTTGAATCAGTATACCGTGGTTTTGGTATGTGGCAGTTTTTACAGAACGGGTAGGGGGCTTCCATAAAGTACGTACTCAGAATTTCTGAAATTTCGGTCTCCCCACCGCCTCTCCCATCCCCACTTCCAATCATGCACGCAATAGAACAAAGAAGGCGCAAAATGTCCCAATTCTTTTACGTACGTACTTTATGGATGGCCCCTAGTGGTGTACTGAATCCCCATCCATTCTCAATGGGTAATTTGCATACGACGGATAATATAAGCGGGTGGCCAGACTCACTAAGAAATCACTCCCAGATTATGAATTTCCAGAACAGCGATCCCATTGCACGTTCTGCTATCACCCCACAAGGTGCCAGCTTCCATGGCATATCGGTGCATGGGACGTTGAGTCAGGTTACGCTGAGTTATCATCCATGCCCCGAGTGGGTGTGGGTGATTGATGCGTTTTATGACGTTAAACAGGCATTGTGTGGTCCTGTGGCACTCTCCCAGCAGATCTTCCGCGGCACTAGCACTTATTAATCTCTGCCTTAACCCAACATTAGGCTTCAAAGGATTGCACTAAGGACAAGGGGAACAAGCCAATATTTCGGATTCAAAACAAGGCAACTGTCAACTTGTAAAAGTTATGAAAGTCAAACAACTCATATGTTATGAGTAGTGAAATATAGGAATCGTTAATTGAGCTTTATAAACAATCCAGCTGTTTCTTTTTCAGCTTTAAACCACTTTATAATGTGAATACACAGTTGATCCTTCGAAGGAGCATATGAGTCTTGTTGACAAAACCAAACCCAATAACTAGAGAAAGTGATTCCAGAGAGTATGTCTGGTTTGCAATAACAAATACCAGAAACTATGTACAAGTAGAACACAAAATACCCCCAAAAGTATTCTGAATTTAGGATATTTAGAAAAAAAACTGGCGTATGGGACAGATTTAGTCCCAAACAGGCAGGTTGGTGCAGAGATACAAGCGGCTGCAGGAAGTAGAGTGCTGGACCTATGCTGGACCTAAGCAATCCCACAATGCCCCAGAAAAATGGAGGCGTTACGCATAACGCACCAAAAATGGCGGGTGTTATCTGGCCTTATATGTGAACACGTAGGCCAGGCTACCAGGCTAGATCTATGCGCCACCTAAGACTTACGGTCCGTAACGGTCTAACAGACCACAGCTCCCATTTGCTTGTTCCCTGGGCACTGAATGGAGAAAGGATTTTCTTGATTGGCTGTTCTAATTTTAGTTCAAACTCAACACATAGAATACCACGATTCAGGCACTATTCTGGGAATCATTATAACTCTCCAAGCTGATTTATTTGGAACATGCCCGGTAAAAGCTACTCTAGGACCTCTGCTTGAAGAGTAACAGTTACTGACAAATCAATCAGGGCAGCTTAGTACCAGCGGAGGCAGGAATCCGTGTCTCAAAATGGCAGCCCCTAACAATCTTAGTTTGAGCCTGTGCGCCCTGGCCCTGGCGATAACAGACTGTACTGGAGTCTAAGATCTATGCTAGGAGAGTGAACCTGTGGAGATGGTGCGTGTCCGGTGCACGTGCACTGTCCACTCAGTGCACCCACCTGGGTGTTTGGTGACACCCCGACCCGCCGCTCATATATCAGCCGACCTATACGACCCTCACTGCCACCTGCTTATTAACCCAGTTAAAATCTCCCACCTCCACCCCACCCCTGTATCGTACATGTACCGGTAAGTACGGCCTCTTTTACCCCCGGCCTAGACTGGCTCCAGTCCCTCCCTGCATCCTATGGCTTCTCTCTTCACTGGGATACAGGAGGTATAGGGTTACAGGGATCGGTTTGGGGCCATAAACAGGAGATTCTGTTCAGAGTGGACAAGTCATTGATTCATGGACCAGTCAGAGAAGGATACATACTATAATGAACTTTATTCTGATTTTGTTTAATCATTTGAGAAATGTTCATATTCAAAGACTTGAGCAAGTCTACCCCCTACCCTGCAGGTGGTCGAGCAGGGGACGGCATTGGTAAACCGACAAGGACAATGGTAACAATAGGGAGGGCTTCTCCTTGACCTGCTCAAGTCTTTGATTATGGACATTTATGATTAAACTAAATTACGATGAAGTATGTTGCAGTGTGACTGGTCCAGGAATCAAAGGGGAGGAGAGGAGGGACACAGGGACTGGGACAGTCTAGGGTTCTCCTTGATAACCCTTATCTTCGGCTTCTGTTTCAGACATCCTTGTTTCCATGGCAACACAAGTGCCGCACCCCTCATACACACCATCCTAGACTTGCTCAAGTCTTTGATTATGAACATTCATTAAATGATTAATCACAATCAGAATAAAGTTCTATTCAGTATGTATCCTTCTCTGACTGGTCCATGAATCAAAGACTTGTCCACTATGAACAGAATCTCCTGTTTATGGCCCCAAGCCGCTCCCTGTGACCTTATACTTCCTCCTACCCCTCCCCCTCCCCTCCTCCAGTACCCTGGCCGCCTGTGTTGTCATAGCAACAAACTACTCCTGACTGTAACTCGATTGAGATCAAAGTGAGAGGATATCAATCTCCCATCAGATATCTGACCAATGACAATGATATCTGTATGGCGAATGTTGGAATTACTGGTGTTATACAGCGCCAGAAATCTAACACCATTACCGATTGTCCCAGTCCCTGTATCCCAGCGAGGAGGGTAGCCATAGGATGTAGGGACTGGAACCAGTCTAACATCATCCTTACTGGCCACCTCACTGAGGACAGCACCCCTCCACCCCCTCCCTACCCTGACCACCTTATCCCGACCACCCCCACCAGTTAATGGTTTAATCCACCCCCACCCTCAGTTCCCTCCGGCCGTCCCTAATCGGCAGATTTTTCCCTTGGCTGGTGTTTGTTTTAAATCAGTCACCCCTCATTACATGTTGACTGAAGATCTGGATCTGGATCCTCTGGGAGGACAGTTACTGGAGAACTCGCCCCGAAACGAACTCGACCCGTAGTTGTCAGGAAAACTCGACCCGTTTTGGAGAAATCGATTGGAGAACTCGACCCGTTCAAGATACTTATGAATATGACATTTTCATATACAAGTAACGGGCTGATTAGTTAGCTTTTAGATTAACCCTTTAAGGGCGGATGATGCCTTAAGGCATCATTTGCTGGATAGTTATATAATTGTTTTTGAAAATGAAATATTTTAACAATAAACTTGAAATTTTTACAGAATGTAGGTGTACCCTCATATTTTCGAATTATAAATAATAGAAATAAAAATAATAAGGATAATAGATTATATCACGTGATAAACCTTCGAATTTCGAATTTCGAAGACAATGCCCCCGTCCCCTAGAACTGTACATAGCCACTAGTAGCCGTCCCCGAGTGTGTAGATCTACCATAGGCGGCCGTCCTAAAAGGGTTAATAAACAAGCGCATATAGAAAATAAGTCCAGTTAGAGTTGGGGATAGGGTTAGGGTTAAGGGTAGGGTGTTCTGTTTGTTTTCTTCCCTATCAAATTTGGTCTTCTCTAGGGAAGACCAAATTTGAGGTAAGATAATATACTTACTACTAAATATAGTATTTATTCACAGTTGAGATTCTTGAGTAGGGAAGATTTAAAACGGGTCGAGTTCTTAAAACAGGTCGAATTCGTTACGGGTCGAGTTATTCACAGGTCGAATTCGTTACGGGTCGAGTTATTCACGGGTCGAATTCGTTACGGGTCGAGTTCTTAAAACGGGTCGAATTCCTTACCGGTCGAGTTATTCACAGGTCGAATTCATTACAGGTAGAGTTCTTAAAACGGGTCGAATTCGTTACGGGTCGAGTTATTCACGGGTCGAATTCGTTACGGGTCGAGTTCTCCAGTAGTCGGAAGGACAAGGCCTACGCTTACTCGGGGACAGGGGGATCGTTGACGTGTTCAGTGGTGATCTTCCCCAGACCCTGAAAAGCCCGTTACGGTGCTGAGCATTGCACCAACGGCCTCTAGATGCCAATAAATGACCATGTCAATTATATGTGCCGATGATTTCTAGGTTGTCTCAGATGATTGTTTATGATACGATGGGCAGCTGCCACCAAATAGAGTGCAGGGACCTGTTTCAGTAGTTTCGTGACACGCAGAATTTCACTCACTTCCCGTAGGAATCAAGCAATGACATTTTGACACAAGTGGAGGATACGTATAGCCTATAATCGTTCTAAATATGAAGAAGATTGCCCACTCCGACCCTCTGATATTTGCTAGTCTTTTTATGCTGTTGCTTACACTGTTGGTGCCGCCGTTGATGTCTGTCTAGGTCTAATGTCACGAAACTATTGAAACAGGTCCCTGGTGTGGGTTTAAGAAAATATACAAACTACATTTACCCTCTAAAGAGAGCCATCACATTGTCGGTATGATATTACCCCTTATTATCTATCCAATACAAAGTGTCCATAGAAAACACAAGGGGAGTGTGACTGGACATACCCAACGCATATGGATAACTTGTAGCTCCTGGGGCGCATGCGGAAAAATAGTGCGAAGGGCAAACTATTCAGCACATAACTTAAATGAATTCATATCGACGTGCCACTTGTCCAGAAAAGGTGGATAATAAATACAATATAGACTGGATTCCGATAAAAGCGGTCGCATGCTCCTTGGAGTTGACTCTGCACAATATCCCGGATAATACTCAGATATTACTGCGCATCAACTCTTCGGAGCATACGATACTATTTCATGCATATGAACATAGTTCTCATATGCTTTGCACATCGATTGTCGTATTTGATCATGGACCACACGCACATCTACTCTGCATAAAGGTTAGTGTGGTCACATACCCTTTGAGCTTGCTGCAAAAATATTTAAAAAACCTTCACTATCTGCGTGCTAACACTGTGACATTGGGAAGGGAGCAGAGGACCGGTGTATCACTGTCTTATTATTGTCCAATTGATCGTTACCAAACAATAGAGACTGAAATACCTCATTGACCCACTGGTGCTTGATACATTTGAATCCTAGACAAACAGTTTTAAAAACAAGTTGACGGGTGCAAGTGAGTTACAGAAAATCGCCCAAAGACTGAATATTAAAGAAGAAAGTCGTTTGAACGATATGCAATATTCACTCGGCTATGCCTCATTCATATCGCTCCGCATCGAACTCGTGGAGAATGATGTCTTTGAGCAAAACGAGTTGCTTTCTGTATTTATCTCACCCCTCCATACTCTAAAATAATGGACGACACATAGGGTATAGACCACCATGGGGAACGGACTGCAATACTCACAGTGGCATGGAGAATGGGTTCCCAATGTTAATCCTATGGGAATTAAAACCTTGTATTTGTTAATTTTTCTAAATAGTTTTTCTCTCTGGTCAACTGCTAGTCTGTTTTCTGTGAGAATTTGACTATTTTGGACTCACATATTTAGTAGGGTGCCACTGACAAAATAAAAAAAATTGTTATCTATCTATAATTCCACGCTAATCCACCAATGATGACCATACCGCGTGCTCCTAGTCAAACACTCCGTGGAGGGCGTGTGGGGGGGGGGGGGGGGGGCAGGTATATCTGCAATGCATGCTGGGGGAGATAAGCGCCCTCTGCTGGTGAATCACGTGATCGCCATGAGTCAGAAGCAGACGACATTCAAATTGACTTAGCGCGCGCGGTCTGCACGACTTGAGTCCAATAAGGTCCTCTCACATCCAATAAGGTGCTGCATACAAAAGAATCCCCTTTTTTTAATACGAAAAAACTATCCCCGACAATATCAAACGGTATTCCCAGCGGTTTTTATCGATCAAGGGAATTCACTCGATGACAGAATTGAATTTTTAAGAAATGGAATTCTAGAATAAGACCGGGTGATGGTTATTAGTTCAGAGGTAACTGAGACAGGAACGTTCTTTTAAATGTGGTTACATGGGAACACAGTGGTTTGGCATTGCTGTTCTTTCGCCCCGACAGAATCGGTTTTATGACTTTAGTGTATCAGCCAGGACGAATATAATATTATATGAAGACATGGTTAGTGTACCAGAATGAAGTCTGTTCCCAGTTGTTTTAGTCGAAAATTGTCACCGAGTGTGAGGAACGAGATGAATGTTTCCGACCAAAACAACAAGGAACAGGTTTAATTCAGACACACTTACTATGTCCGCCTATCATTAAATACCCGGAAATCTTTAAAAACACCATTTTAAAACAAGTAATGTGATACAGAAAGCGCAAACTATTAGTTTTGCGCACAGTGTGCAGAATGATGAACATCACATTATGACACCACGTGGTCTGGGTGGCATCTTAATATAGATGGAGATAGGCAGGCTTAATGTGTAACTGTTTCCTTGTCATATCTGCCTCCATGGGATACCACGAGAGGGCGGGACGAGCTTAACACCTGTACCGGAAGTGGGCAGCCCCCATTCGGACCGGGTGGGCGATAATTAGAGGTCCCTGGTTGCCCCCAGCCAGCTGATGGGTACAATGGTTAAACCTCAACTGACAGCTCGGCTACTGCTAGTAATTGATTCTTTTTGTGGTCATTTCATTTACCTGTCCCAATGATTCCCGCCAATAATCGCTGACTGCTCACGCTCAGTTGGAAAACCTTTGATAAGTTTGTCTGGGCGAGGGGAGGGGGGGGGGGGTTAGTTTTTAATATTAATAATAATTGCTTCAATTTGTGTTAAATACATTTATATCTGTTTGGTCTTCCTTCATTAGCATTCATGTTCATGGATTGATATATACATGTATAAATATGTATATATATATATATATATATATATATATATACATATATATATTCCGAATCCACACCCTCCATTGCGTTACGATATATATTAGGGATGCAAGTTTTCCTACAAATGATGGAATTCCAACATGTCATATACACTGGCAACACTTGAATATATATTGATTCATGGTTCTGTTTCAAAATAATGTTATACATTATTCTTTTTTATAAGTGTTTCAAAATTCCATTTTTTTCCTCAGTTTCAACTTGCTTCCCTGTATACTACATGTACGAACACTGAATATATGTATTAAAAAAATGTCAGATTTTCTATAAGTCTGTGTGGGATGTGTGCGTCTGTGTGGGGTTCAGTAATCGCGCGAGAAACCGCGAGACTTGAGAGTTAAACGCGGTACACACAACAAAGACAAGAACCCGTGCTCACTTCTCCCCCGCCCCTTTTTACCCCCACACCCCACACCCTACACCCCACACCCCACACCCCACACCCCACACCCCACACCCCTACCACCGCCCCACACCTCCACCACCGCCCCCTATGCGCTTACCGTCTCCTTCTAGGAAACCCTCCCCTAGACTGGCTCCAGGGGGCTGTTGAATAACGATCGTTCGTTCCTGGTGCTGGTCTGAACGATACGATCACTCCAACGATAAACGGCATCCTGGGTGGTATTTTCCCCATTCAGTATTGTATGACAAGTCAAAATATTTTCTAAATGAACGAAATTGTATATAACATCTTATAAAAGCTTTAGGTTACACTCATCATAAAAATATCTTATGCTTACAACACATTATTTTATACAACACTATGGCCCCCAAAGACAATCCTAAGATATTTTTTGTCGTTCGTAGTTTATTCAACGGCCCTCAGCCCCTGCATCCCATTGCCACCCTTCCCCTTCCCTCACCCCTCCTCGCGGGGATACATGGACCCAGCAGGGAATGGCTGCACATACATTCATTTTAATCATTTAATGAATGTTCATAATCGGAGACTTGGGCAAGTCTTCCCCCTTCCCATCATTCTCCGCGTCGGCGAACAAAGAAGAGATGGTGGCGCGTTGTCGCCATGGCAACCGTTGGCCACGTGAGGAGGTTGGATCACTGTATGCAGAGATGGGGACGGGTGGTGGGGCTGTCCGGAAGGAGATGTGTGTTTGTTTGTTTGTTTGGTAAATGGCGTGACGGTTAATAGCACGGTCTCGGGCCGTGCATGCTAACAGGTGTCTACGTGTATGTAGACTAGGAGCAAATGGTATTTATCTCACCCCTGGTATTTTTGTCCTATAGACTTAACATTGGGAACTCATTCTCCATGCCCCTACAAGTATTCATCTCACCCCTGGAATAAATGTCCATAGGCTTAACATTGGGAACTCATTCTCCATGTCCCTACGAGTATTCCAGGCCGTTCTCCATGGTTTATATCCTGCGCAACAGCCATTCTTTTAGTGTGTACAGGGGTGAGATAAATACAGAAAGCAACTCGTTTTGATCAAAGTCGTTGTTCTCCAACTTGTTTGAATGCTACATGATATTCACTCGGCTGTCGCCTCGTTCATATAACACCGCATCAAAATCGTGGAGAACGCCGACTTTGACTAAAACTTGTTGGTTTCTTCTTTAGTTCATCATTGATGGATGAGCGTGCAATTAAACATGAATGAAAATTAAAAAGTTTGGGTTACAGTCAGTCTATGGATAACTTTCTGCAACCCACTTGCACTCAGTCAACTTGCCATTTCTGCAACTGCCTGAGTGTAGGATCCATACATATCAAGCACTAGTGGGTCTTGAGGTATTTTGGTCGCTAATGATGGTTTATGGTCAGCTGGGTATGCCTCTAAGACCCTGAGACACTGGCATCCTGCTACTTTGAACAAATCATTTTGTATCAGTTTTTAGTTTTCCTCAAGCACAAAAGTTTATGTTTCTGCTTCATATGCATACAAATTCCCCGCCGTCATTTTCCAATAGGGAACTTGGGTATTATTAAAGCCATATTTAGTCCATAGGTAGTCAGTAGTAATACACGGATTAATAGTAGTAGTATACGGAAAGTAAACCGTGACTTATTCGTACGCTGCTAGCCTTGCCCAAGTCTTTGATTATGAACTTTCATTGAATCAGGAGTTAATCAGGATGAGATTACAATATGTACCCTTCCTCTGACGGGTTCAGGAAATATCCTGTGTCAGCAGGCCTAGGGGACAGTAGGGGGAGGGGTACGGTAGGCAGGCAGGGAGAGGTGGGCAGGACACAGGGACTGGGGCCAGTATATTACTATACACCTATGGCCGAACATGTATGAAATACTGCCCGCTGCTGGGGGTGTAGTACAAATAATGTTCGCGCCCGCTGTGGTAGCGGGCCGTAGTGAATAGCAGTGTTTTTTTGAGGTGCAGAAAAGTTAATAAAAACATATTTTTTCAACGAGTAGGAGGTGTATAGTAATAAGAAAACGTAGTGACTGAGCCCGTACGGTGTCCGTTCTCGGTCATTTGATGAAAAAATACGGCCCTCTAGCCTACGGCATCGGGCCGTATTTTTTCATCAAATGACCTCGAACAGCCACCTGTACGGGCTCAGTAACCACGTTTTCTCATAGTACGACGTATGTGGTGTAAATAGCATTCAATAAGAACTTGTGATACTCATATCTCATAAAAATGAAGTCATAACAGTCTTACTATTAATCACCGCCAACCCTGAGTAACAAGAAGGCCTAGAACCCACCAAACACCGACGCAGTTATTCAGACCTCCCGATGCACCCCGACGCCCATTCAATTCAATGCATTTGTGGGTCTTTGAACGTGTCGTAAGGGGCGTCGGTGTGCATTGGAAGGCCGGTGGGTCGGCCATTTACAGTTATTGGTCTAGAATGGTCTCATAATGTTGAAATAGTTCCTCACTTAATGTAGATAAACACGACGACCATCCAGCCACCTGTTCATCAAAGCGGCCATTACTTCTCATTGATTTTGGAGAAGTATATTTTGCTCCTGTGTTAAGTAAGACCGCATGGCCATTAGTAGGGAGGGGACTGTTTTACAAACATGCCGCATACTGAATGGGTAGGACTGGGTTGATAAAGTGGTATTTTAGGGAAATTAGCTAACCTAATTGGGACGGCTCCTCGTACCGCGTTACTTTGAATGTAACAAGGTACGAAGAGCCGTCCCAATTAGGTTAACTAATTTCACTTGTACTATACACCTATACATTTTTTTTTTTTTTTTTTTTTTATTATTGCGAACTCTCACCAAGGCAAGTTTTTCAGTTCCAACAAAAGCGTTCAATTTCGGGAATATATTTAAAAACTTACCAAATGTGTCTATGTCGAAGCGATAATCAAAGTAGTCTGGGCAGGTGGAAGTCACTTTCTATTATGAAATATATGCGCACGTGCGATCTACTGCATTAGACATACTGCGCCGCTCTGGTTTATTGTTCTGTAGGTTGCTCGAGCAATGCAGTTTTCAAAGTATGCTGGTACGGCGCCATACCGGCACAGTATGCTGGTACGGCTCAACTACCAATTGCATAGCAGAGGGTGGTGTTTGGAGTATTTTGGTCATAGGTGTATGATTTAATACTATGATACCTTCATTCATTTCGCCTCAATCAGTATTGTCCCCTAAAGGAAAGAAACGACTTAACATTTTTGACTAAAACTAGGCGCAAATGGTATGTTCATCATAAATGGATAAGCGTGAAATTATTTTTTTTGAGTGTTTGGGTTCTATTCAGTCTATAGGTCAGTATCTGTAACCTACTTGGCACCCAGTCAACTTGTCATTTCTGCAACTTGTCATTTCTGCAACTGCCTTTCTAAGGATCCAAATATATCCAGCACCAGTAGATCAATCAAATATTTCGGTCCAAAGTGATTGGTCATGGTCAGTTGGACACGCCTCTATATGAAGTTGAGACACTAGCCCTCTGCTCCATTCCCAATATCACAGTGTTATTCGCAGATGGTGAAGGATTAGTTTTTTGCAGCAAGCTCAAAGTCTATGTGACCACTCCAACCTATAAGCAATGTTTAGGAGGGTGTAACCCACGCTCAATAATACAATATGAAGTTTCATTGTACAGTATGAGATTTACTACGGTTTTATGTCAATCAGTCCTGCCCGACTTGGTAAGACCAGTGCACAAACCAGGACATGTTTCAGTGGCACTCAAAACATGGTTTCCTGCATCCTGTCTCTCAAAAACCGGATCCTTAAAAACGACATAATGGATTGATTTTCTTCTAAATGCAGCCACATGGCTTTAAATGGTTGAAATTTTAAAATACTTTTTTGGATTTTCACTTCATCTCGTTTCGTGTATAAGACATTTATGAATTTAAAGCAGAGACCTTGATGAGCGAGGATGCAGTTTTTGATCTGTATCATCTTTCCTAAAGTTGGGAATATAAGTCAAGTTCCCCTGTTTTATTAGAATTCATCCCCTCACTTCACCAGTGAAAAACACGAGTTGAGACCTGAGAAAGTAATGCGAGAAAACACAGTTACTGAGTCCGCACGGATGGCCGTCCGAGGTATAGTGTATCATATTAAATACATCCTTACGCCGGAGGTGGAGGATGTATTTATGGTATTAAAGGCTAAAAACGGCATCCCTATGGGCTCAGTCACTACGACCCCCACCCCCCCTCCCCCAGTTTGGGGTCCTGCCCCCCCCCCCCCCCACCCCCTTTCCACACTCACAACTTTTTTTTGTAGAATTTTCGGTATCGAATATGAATACGAACTTTTGTACCAATATAGGATATGTCATGCTATCTGACAAATTACTACCATTAAATAATTCACATTTGTATATCTTTGTACTTCACTATAGATTTGACAGATTTTGGGGTTTTCCAAAAATCAATTTCTGAAAAATCCAAGTTATAAGCCTACCGCCGACTCTGGCATGTGTAAGCCGATTTCTTAAAAAAAAAATCCAAAATAGAATCGGTTTATAAGCGGGGTTTTACGGTATAAATATGTCCAGATGTGTTTTTTTTTGCGACGTCTACGATGCCTCAATAACAACTCTAAAACACATTGAACTAATGAACTGATCTTTTCGCCGTCTGTTTTCAGGGTTTTTTTCGGCGGAGCATCCAGAAGCAGATCGAGTACCGGTGTCTACGGGACGGCAAGTGCCTGGTGATCCGACTCAACCGGAACCGGTGTCAGTACTGCCGCTTCAAGAAGTGCCTCGCCGTCGGCATGTCGCGGGACTGTGAGTACCTCGCCGCGTCTTGTAGCCAGAGATGGCAGTTTTCAGATAAAATGTATAATTTTTTTTTTTTTTTTTTTTTTTTTTTTTTTTGCATAGCAATGCTAGTCAAGTCCATTTCCTGCCATAACTTGTTGACAGGACCGCTTTCTTGGAGCCCAGATAACAAAACTGTACACTACATTTTGCAATCTGCCAACATCAGTGCAGCCTGAGGATTCCCTAGGATGAAAACGCTGTTGTTGTCATGCCCACAACATGACAACACCTGACATACCCAATTCGTGACTAACAAACTGTTTTGTCAACAACTGACACCAAGCAAATCACCACGATTACGCTGCTGTCACTATGGTCGTCATAATCGAACGGTAGCGATGATGTAGCCGATAACAGACATCGAGCTCATTCAAGCGGTAGCAGCCTTAGAATACACCCGTAGCCACGTTTTGAAACATAAAATGTATAATTAGAAGGAAACCCACGAGATGAAAATAGCTTGGTCCGCACTCCACTGAGTTTGACTGCAGAGTAATTCACGAAGCGAAGTTGAGTGAATTACTCTGCGGTCAAACGAGGTGGAGTGCGGACCAAGTTATTTTTCATTGAGTGGGTTTCTGATTTTATCTCACCCCGTATAACATTATTCATTGATAGAATGAATCACCCAATTAGCCATTGAGTATTGGGTACACGAACTTCACTGCTGTGGAGTACGAGTTCCTAATGTTAAGTCTAATGAGAAAAATATTGGGGTGAGATAAACAGTAAAATCCCGCATCTGGGACATTGCGCTTAAGGGGACAGTTTTGATTTAGCCTCATTTTCGCCAATAAAACAATGGTTTAGACCTCCCCATAGACCCTCAGCCCCATGCCATGGCCAATAACGATGTGTTTGCCATGTTTTTTTCAGTAGCTCCAAGGCAGTAAGTTCCACATGAAAAATATTGCCTATGTTTTTAATGAGCCTAACTGACATCCTTGTACATATGTTTAAGCCATCAAATTGGAGTCTGGTTATCGTTTGCTGAGCCAGCAAGTGTATGAATAAAGCTGCGAGTGTTACAGTGGTGAGGGACTTTACAAAGATGTGGGGGTTTACGGATGGCACTTGGGTGGAGAGTATGAGGATGGCATCAAGAAACATCATGAAATTTCATATGATTGTTTGTATGGTGTGAGTTGTCTTCACGGAATGGAGGTGGGGAGTTAGCTCATTGGTCAAGGCACTGGGCTTGTAATCCCAAGGTTGTGAGGTTGAGTCTCACTACAGGCACTCCTTTCCTTCATCCCCAGTAGTGGTAGATTTACTGCTATATCAAAGGCCAATCCTTCTCATACCATGTCTATGTGGTGTGGGAAGTAAAGAACTCTCACCTCAGTAAATGTGTAGGGTTGAGATTTCTACCTAAATTCATCACATAGATTCGCTCACCACCATTGTGGTGTAAAAAAACCTTGAGAAAGTCTGGTAAGAACTTGTAGTGGTTAACTGGACGTTAAAGCAAACCAACCGACTTCACGGAATGATATCACGAAGCAGAGCTGAGTGACATTTGTAGCAGAAGATAATGAATGCTATCTAAACATTCATATGAAATTGAGCGACGTTTAGATTTTATCACGTTTTTTTAACTCATCATATGTCACGCATGGCATTTGAATATTTCTTGGCCTATTAATGGCATACAGTTACACCATGTTAAGTCTACTGCGGTTAACATGAGGAGTTGGAGAAAGATTATTCTCTTGTACAACTGTCTGAGCCCCGGCGGCATCAGCGACAGTATTCCTTGTATTTATCATGTGCCGCCGACTGTGCAGCGGCTACATTCCGCTTCACTATTGTCTGCTTTGATAATCAAGAGCGGGGTTTCCCCCTCAGTGTTTTCACGGAGGAGGGGATTATAGATTCCGGTGCTGTACGAATATGAGTCATGCTCCACCCCCACCACACCACACCCGCTAAATACAGAATCTAAGACCATCGCCCTTGCCACCCCCTTATTAGACTGGCTCCAGACTCTGCATCCTATGGCTACCCTCCTCACTGGGATGTATACAGGGACTGGTACAATCGGTAATTGTGCTGGATTTCTGGCGCTGTTTAGCTCCAGTATAATAATTACCAACACTCTCCATACAGATATATATCCTGTCTACTGGTCAGGATATCTGCTGGGAGATTGATATCTTTCACAGTCAGGAGCAGGCGAAATTTATTGCTATGATAACACAGGTGGCCAGGGAACTGGGGGAGGGGAGGGGCAGGGGGAGGTATAACCATAAACAGGAGGTTTTGTTCCTACTGGACAAATCTTTGATTCATGGGCCAGTCAGAGAAGGATACATATTATAATGAACTTTATTCTGATTGTCTTTAATCAGTTAATGATTGTTCATAATCAAAGACTTGAGCAAGTCTTCCCCCTTATCTACCTACACCTGCACGCGCATTTGAATGCATACACGTCACACACCCTACGGCAGAATTATTCCTCAAAGTCCAAAGACGTTACGAACGTAGCTTCTGAGATGTTCAAAGATTATTATGATTATCATATACCTATGGACGTATCACCGATACATACTGCCCTCTGCTACCCATGGTGTTGCCCGCTGCTACCCATGGCGTATTAATGGCCGTACGTCACACTGAGACGTACAGGGTATAGCGTCACGTGACTAGGTAAGATTTTATCACTTTCAAGAATATGATAATACGAAAACAGGCTGACTCTCTCCGTACGTCAAAATTACGCGGTGAAATTATTGATCAGATATATATATCCCTCTGCCTTCGGTATCGGATAATATTTGATCAAAAATTTCACCTTGTAATTTTGCTATACAGAGTGTGTAAACCAGTTTCCGTATAATACTATCTGAATGGCCTGATTCTGCATCAAACTGGGGTTTCGGGAACACTTGACACACTTTCCTCTGTGCTTGACTTAGTTCCTCTAGATTTCATGAACGCAAGAAAAACAATGCTAACAGAGTTACTGATGTGGTTTCTCCTGGAAATAATAAGTACGATTCTTCTTAATTCCCTCAAATATTCAAGGATGCCGCCTCAGATCTCCATGAAACTAAATTAAATTATGATAATTAACGAGTTTCATTTAGTCTCCAATCCACATCAAACATTCTCATCAAAGTTCCCTGTATAAATCCTCCAACCGGAGTTGGGGGGTGGGGGGTGGAGGGGAAAGGACCACACCCTTGGCAGCAGCCTTACCTCATTGTTACCCTGTTGGGGCGTGGTGGCAACGTGCGTTGGGTTGCCATAGTTACGAGCATTGACAACGCGGATGGGGCTGACTAGTGTTGTTTGGGGACAAAACAGTGAGGGGCGTACGGTGGCGATTTCCTGTTTCAGTTTACACAGCCGGAGCACGGTGAACCGGAAGTGAGGAGACTGAGATTAACGGGCTAGGTGTAGGTCTCTTGTGAGTTAATCACGGGGAGGTCAGAGTTCATGATAATCCCTAAATCAGGGAGTTTTATTTAGAAGACACAGACATATCGTCCACATTATTTAAATTATTTCCACGATCTTCAGGGATTTCCCGGACAATCTGCCAATAGATAAATCATGGAGGAGAATCCCTGAAATCCCTGAAGCCATCCAACAGTTACCATACAAACCACTTTGAATGCATAGACCCTATTGAGGTATCCCAGAATTCAGTCTGTTTACGGGTCCCGGTGTGCGCTTGTTACCGACGTTGTATGGTGATGAACCTTGAACCGTAACCCGAAATTAATGCAGTTTATAGGTTTTTATAAATCTTCAAATGGGAAATCCGATGTCAGAAATGGAAATTTCAGCTATTTCTACTTATAAATCCGAAATTATATTCAGGTTCTTCAAATATTAATGGGATAACTGTGGTTCATGTGATCGTAGTGTACCCACCCAGTCGCGAGCGGAACTTGTATTTACCCTGGGTGATAATAGGGAGACTAGTAACCTCTGGAGGGCGTATAGCTAACACCTGGAACCAGGAATTTTAATAGTGCTCAATCCTCTCTAGACAAAATCCAGGCTCAGCCGTGGCTGTTCTTCCGCCTGGACCCTCTCGATAGTACAATTCATTTTCTCAGTAGTACAGTAATTGCTACTCTCCCACTTAGATATTGTGTATGACATCGATAGAACATACGAGAAAGGGTTCTGGTCGGAGAGCATATCAACTGTAGTACCAGTCGCACTCACCAGGGTACATAGTACACTGGTTCCTTGACATACACAAGGGGGCGCAGAGTAGGGGAGTGGGGAACTAGACTGGTTCCCTGCCCTAGAATAAGGGACAGGTAACGGGTTCCTACGTCCTTCAACTAGGCCATAGTACGTCCCGTTGTCCCTAGGGCCAGGGCGCTCATGCTTTCAAAGCGGATATATCTCCGCCGAGCCCACTAGCGGATACCCCGGGAACCACTAGCGAATCTAGTGGTCTGCCAAGGTTGCGCAATCCCACAATGCAACAGAAAAATGGAGGCGTTACCAATAATGCACCACGAAACTGGAACTCGTTACCTGGCCTTTAGTCTAACTAGGCCAGGCTGCCAGGCTAGTGGGGAACCAGCCACACGGAAATATTTCCTATGTGACTTGGAAGGTAATGGTGGTTGGAGGGATCTACATTTCGTCCTCAGTCCCTGTATCCTACCCCTCCACCCCTTCTGAGTGACACATTGATTCATGGGCCAGTCAAAGAAGGACACATGCTACAATGAATTGTATTCCGATTTTCTTTAATCATTTAATTCAGGGATGCCAGTTTTCAATGTTTCCATCGAATTTAATGTTTTCATTTTCAGAACAACAAAATGATTCCTTGTGTAATATTGATATACCAACTGCTAAATAGCCCAATTCAGCCACAGCCCAGAATCCCCTGCTGAACCTCCCCACTGACCCATGTAAAACTTGAGCTTTCCCTTGATTCCTACTGTAATGCATATGTAATGCATAAATTCTGTATTGCAAAAAAAATATTTCAATGTTTTTTTCTTACCCCCACTGACAACCCTGTTTAACCCTTCAAGAGCCACACATCATTCACCATGTACCCATACTACAGTAGGCACCGGAACCAATTGTGGTGTTTGTATGACCAGCTTTTGAAGTCAATCTTGTTAAAAAATATTACAAATTTGAAATGTCCAATAAATCTGAATTCTTATCAAAACCTTCTGAGATTTTTAGGAGTCACTGGCAGCAACTAGCCTGATATGTCCTGTAATTCTCATAGTTCTGCAATAATTTTCTGAAAAGTTACAAAACAACAAAGACAGCATTTTTCTTCCATTCCCACGGGAATGCCATATGGCATTGTCCTGCCACAGCTAGGGGAATGCCATATGGCATTGTCCTGCCATGGCCAGGGGAATGCCATATGGCATTGCCCTGCCAGAAAGGGTTAATGAATGTTCATAATCAAAGACTTGAGCAAGTCTAATGTCAGCCCTGTACCTAACTAACCCGCGCCTGCCCTGTTGACAGCGGTGCGGTACGGCCGCGTGCCCAAGCGGTCTAAGAGCCAGGAGGAGCAGCGCGTGACGACCACGGAGGGCAGCCAGGAGCAGACGGCGCTGGAGAGTAAACAGCTGGCCATCTACGACATCATCCTCACCATCTCACAGGCGCACCACGCCAACTGCGTGCTCACCGAGGACAAGATCAAGGCGCTCACCCGCAAACCTCTCTCACTGGTCAGTCTCGGCATGGTTTTTTTTTTTTTTTTTTTTTTTCATATTTCATTATTCAGGTTTGCCAGTAGATTTTCCAGACCACTCTTACTGGTCAGTCTCTGAAAAAAATTTTCTCTGAATTTTTTTTATATTTTTATATCATATTTCATTATTCAGGTTTGCCAACGTATTTTCCAAGGTTGACCCGCAAAACACTCTCACTGGTCAGGCTCTCTTCACTTTTTTCACTTTTCTCTTTTTTTCTTTACTGAGAGATTTTATTGAGGAGTTTTCCTGTTTTCTAACGTTCACCCACAAGCCACTTCTACTGGTCAGTCTCTCTCCACTTAGTCTCTCTCCACATTATTTCTTTTTTTCCCATATTTCTTTATTGAGAGACTAGCAGTTTTCATATTTTCCAAGATTCAGACGCAAGCCACTCTCACCGGTCAGGCTCTCTTCACTTTCTTCTTTTTTCTTTACTGGGAGATTTTATTGAGGAGTTTTCCTGTTTTCTAAGGTTCACCCACAAGCCACTCTTACTGGTCAGTCTCTCTCCACATTTTTTTTTCATATTTCTTTATTGAGAGATTAGCATTTTTCAAAATTTCCAAGATTCACACGCAAGCCATTCTCTTTGGTCAGTCTCTCTTCGATTTTTTTCATCTTTTTTCATATTTCGTTATTCAGATGTGTCGATAAATGACGGTCTCACTGATCAATCCCTCTCTATTTTTTTTTTTTTTTTTTCATGTATTTTTTTTTATTGAGAGATAGATGTTCCTATTTTCCAAGGTTCACCCGCAAACCACAATCACTGACCAGTCTCTCTCCAGTTTTTTTTTTCTTTATTTTATTTCTTTATTGAGAGATAGCAGTGTTCCTGTTTTCGAAGGTTCACCCACAAGCCACTGTTATTAGTCAGTCTCTCTCTCTAATTTTTCTCTCTTTTTTCCATATATCTTTATTTAGAGACTAGCAGTTTTCCTATTTTCCAAGGATCACCCGAAAGGCACTCTCACCGTTCTGATACAAGGTGGCGTCTGGGGATTGTGGTGGGGGTGGCGCCATCTGTTGTGTTAGACTCAAACCCCCGCTTGTATCTGAAACCAGCTTATATTGGGTATCTAACTTATAGAAAATTGAGAGTGACAAAAAAAAACAGACGTACTCAAATTCTTGATCAAGGTGTAATTATTAGAACCAAGGAATACAGTTGTAATGGAATTAACGGTGTCAGAGATCACCACGCTGTGGACAATTGACTGTGCTTCAGCAAATGATGATAATATCAAGAGACGTCGTGAGTTTGAGTCTGAGTTTATTCATGTCTTGTTGGCTCCGTATCTCACGAGTCGAAGACGAGTGACATTACGGAGACAACAAAATGAGTGACAAAAATAAACTCAAACTCATACAAGTGGCGTCTAGACTTTATCCTACCCCGTTTCCACATTTTTTTCAGTATTAGAAAGTAGTGACATAAACAACACTGTATGTCAAAACAAATCCCATGTTAAGCCTATGGAGTTCTTTGATAGGGAAGACAGTTTTCCTCTTTTGCAAAGAAATCCTTGTTTTTATTTTCAGTTTATAAAATTATTTTTTTCTTGTGCAAAGCAAAGAGAGAATAAATCGGTCCTCATCCACACCAATAAACAGTGGTTCAAACCTCACCTCTGAGGCAGTAAATTTCACACGGAAATATTTCCTCGTTTTTCCATGATCCCAACTGACATCCCTGCTTTATAGTGAGTAGGGTAATGATTGATATGTTGTATTCATGTCTATGTTTGCGCACACAGGGACCTAAGACGGAGCCCGGTCTCTCAGAGACGATCGTTCAGGAGGAGCTGGACGCCAAGCGGCTGCTCGTCTTCTCCAACCTGGCCGTCATCATCACGGGCAGCATCCAGCGGGTCGTCGAGTTCGCCAAGCGCGTGCCAGGTGAGTCCCCTGTCAGAGGGCAGGTACAGGGATACCTGTCTGTCTGTCTGGCCGCCTTTCTGCCTGCCTCCCTGAGTCTCCTGTCAGAGGGCAGGTCAGGTTGTCGAAATTTGTGGGTTCGAGTCCCACTGCAGCCACTTTTGTCTTTTAGCCTCAGCAGTATGTATAATTGGTCTAACCCAAAGTATGTCTAATAGAACATATTGGACGTTAAATTACCCCAACAAATATGTCAAACAAATATGCCTGCCTGCCTGCCTGCCTGCCCTGCCCTGCCCTGCCCTGCCCTGCCCTGCCCTGCCCTGCCCTGCCCTGCCCTGCCCTGCCCTGCCCTGCCTGCCTGCCTGCCTGCCTCCCTCCCTCCCTGCCTCCCTCCCTCCCTGCCTCCCGCCCTCCATCCCTCCCTCCCTCATTCGCATCCTCCCTCCTTCCTTCCTGGCCATCTGACGCTAACACGTGTTGGTCTTAATGTTGCCTCCCTGTCTCTGCTTCTTTACCACCTGACACATGTTTGTCTTAATGTTGCCTCCCTGTCTCTGCTTCTTTACCACCTAACATGTAATTGTTTTGGTGTTGCCTCCCTGTCCCCACATCGTTATGGTCTTAATGTTCCCTCCCTGTCCCTACTTCGTTACAACCTGACTCTAACATGTATTGGTCTTAATGTTGCCTCCCTGTCCCTGCCTCCTTACCACCTGAGACTAACACGTATTGGTCTTAATGTTGCCTCCCTGTCCCCACTTCGTTACAACCTGACACTAACACGTATTGGTCTTAATATTGCCTCCCTGTCTCTGCCTCCTTACTACCTGAGGCTAACACATATTGGTCTTAATGTTGCCTCCCTGTCCCTGCCTCCTTACCACCTGAGACTAACACATATTGGTCTTAATGTTGCCTCCCTGTCCCTACTTCGTTACAACCTGACACTAACACGTATTGGTCTTAATATTGCCTCCCTGTCTCTGCATCCTTACTACCTGAGGCTAACACGTATTGGTCTTAATGTTGCCTCCCTGTCCCTACTTCGTTACCACCTGACGCTAACATGTATTGGTATTAATGTTGCCTCCCTGTCTCTGCCTCGTTACCACCTGACACTGACACATATTGGTCTTAATGTTGCCTCCCTGTCCCTACTTCGTTACAACCTGACACTAACACGTATTGGTCTTAATATTGCCTCCCTGTCTCTGCCTCCTTACTACCTGAGGCTAACACGTATTGGTCTTAATGTTGCCTCCCTGTCCCTACTTCGTTACCACCTGACGCTAACATGTATTGGTATTAATGTTGCCTCCCTGTCTCTGCCTCGTTACCACCTGACGCTAACACATATTCGTCTTACTGTCGCAGGCTTCCACGAGTTGTCGCAGGACGATCAGCTGATCCTCATCAAGGCGGGCTTCTTCGAGATCTGGCTGACTCGACTGACGCGCATGTTTAACGCCGCCGACAAGACGCTCACGTTTGGTGACGGAAGTGTGATATCCAGAGACCAACTCGAGGTTGTCTTTACGGTCAGTAAACGGGCTTCTTTTTAAATAAATCTTTTTTATTAAGATCGTGGCAAATAGGACTTCTGTCTCAAAAAAAAAAAAAAAAAATTGGAGCAATCAATTTTTTCTTTATCATGAAATTGTAGGTACACCAATGCCTTATAGAGTTTTGATTTTCATACTTCTTTGTGGTCATGCTGCTGCTCCTTTTTTATATTCCATTTTATATTTTGGTATAGTAGTGAGGTTATCCTGATTATCTAATTGCCACCCTTGTGTTTTCACTTTCGATCAAACTGAAATTGCCATCTACAAGATTTTTTTTTTCAATGAAAAATGCATCCTTCAAACTCGATAGCCAACGGGGACACAGACCAAACACCCATCAATTTATTTCATATAGATATGTCATATGTTAAGAAACAGTACACCTACATGAGATACCTTTGATGATTATTGGCATTATATTCTTTCTTATAAGTCAATCAGCTAACAGTAGCAGTCCGCTAAGCGTACCACTGCCTACTTGTATATGAAGGGTCTGTCCTTCGTCCGTCTCACATTGAGCATCTATCGGCGACCTGCTGTGAACTGAGGTAATTGTATTTACAGGAGGAGTTGGCTTCAGCCATGTTTGACTTCGCTCACAGCTTTTCTCAGCTCAGGCTGAATGACACAGAGATGGGACTCTTCACCGGAGTTGTCTTAGCAACTGCAGGTATGTAGGGCATTATTATCATATACCTATGGCCGAACGTCTATGAAACATTAGGGGTACAGTATATGTAATGTTCGGACTCACTGAGTTGTAGCGAATGAGCTATGAATCAATGTCTTCATAAGTGAATAAAATGGCATTTTCCCGTATTTCTTAGGTAAATAATGATAAGAAAACGTAGTGACTGAGCCGTAGGGATACCGTTCTCAGACTTTTGTAACATAAATATGTATTCTGCTTCTAGCGCCGGGACATATTTCATGTAATTCAAAAAAAACCTCTAACAGCCGACCCTACGGGTTCAGTAACCACGATTTCTCTTAATCCTCAATCTAGCATTACATTCTTCCAAACAGAACCATAGGAAGCGCGTAGAAATAAAAAGATTTGACAAATTTATTTTGTATAGAACGGATCGGATTTGACGAGTAACTGTCTGTATAAAGTCCGTATAGAAAAATTCCAGATGAAATTTCTTTTCTCTTTTTATCATGAACCCAACTGACATCCCTTTATTTCATCCCTGGTCCAAGTTTATCCATAGGAATAACTTTTTTTAAATGTACTCAATGATCACCCTGATGTGTACACACAATATTCCCTCATTAAGAATTGCTTAAAAAAAACTTAAGCTGTGTTTTTGCCACATCTCACTAATCTGATAACATATAAAGTACAGTCTGTATACAAAATTCCACGTGAAAACTGTTTTCTCCTTGTGTCATGACCCCAACTGACATCCCTTTGATAGTTTATAAACACTACCTTCACGACTGTAGACTTTAAGTTCCTAACATTAATCCTATTGATAAAAATACCGGGGTGAGATAACACATGAAAAAAGGATATGAATTCGCCTAATTGTGAATACCTCATCATGCAGGGAAACCCAATACCAAATATCACACCAATAATTTCTGATAGATTTGACTTGGAGCACAGATCACAGTTTCTATGTTAAATAAAATCTGCCCTTTTCGGTGCACCCCTCTCCTAAGATCCCACACTCTCTAAATCGTATTCTGTACTCTCACTAAGCTCTATGGAGAAGAATTCTTAACGAACTGGGCTTAGAGCCTTGAGAATCCACTGGCACAAACCAAAGATTCCTATAATCTCAATGATACCACCTAGTGGGAATACTGTGTGCCAGTGGATTCTCAAGGCTCTAAGCCTAGTTCGTTAAGAATTCTTCTCCCATAGAGCGCAGTGAGAACCTTGTACAGAATAGCACCTAGAGAGTGTGAGATAATATGAAAGAGATGCACCTTTTCAGTATCTAGAAAATTGTCTATTTTATAATATACGATTTTCGATGCAGTTCTCTATAATCATACTTCTTACTCCCTCTAACAGACCGGATGTATATTTATCTCACCCCTGGAATGAATATCCATAGGCTTAACACTGTGAAATCGTTCTCCATGCCCCTACAAGTATTGCAGCCCGTTCACCATGGTCTATAGCCTGTGTGTTGTCCCTTCTTTTAGTGTGTACAGGGGTGAGATAAATACAGAAAGCAACTCGTTTTGGTCAAAGAAGTCATTCTCCAACTCGTTTGAATGCTACATGATATTCACTCGGCTGTCGCCTTGTTCATATCACACCGCATCAAACTCGTTGAGAACGACGACTTTGACCAAAACTTGTTGGTTTCTTCTTTAGTTACCTACTATATTTAAAACGGTAGAATTCCGTCGAATCCGCTTGGAGAATCTCCAGCACATAGGGACAGAGTGAACCCAATCTAGGGTGGGAGACTGAAGGGCCAAATTGCGCTGGTAGTCGGTAAAATCGGTGTCACGTGAAATGATGCTTGGGAACTATTTTGGTAGTTTCCGGTATTAATAGTAGGCGGCGCCACTAAGCCCTCACCCTATTTCAAGTACGACGCGACGAAGTCGCTAGTATATATACAAAAATTCCACATGAAAATGTTTCCACTTTGTGTCATGTGCCCCCCAACAGACCTCCCCTTGATACTTCTTACTCCGTCTAACAGACCGGCAGAGCCTGACGAACGTGAAGGGCGTGGAGCTGATCCAGGACAAGCTCATCGAGGCGCTCAAGCTGCAGATCTCGCGCAACCACTCGACGGAGCCGCACATGTTCGCCAACATCCTCATGAAGCTGCCCGAGCTACGCATGCTGGGCACGAAGCACGCCGACCAGCTGGCCTGGTACCGGGCGCACTGGGCCGCCCTCCGCCTGCCGCCGCTCTTCGCCGAGATCTACGACGTGCCCAAGTCCGAGGAGGACTTCAACGCCGTCGTCTCGTGATAGGGGGGAGCCCCCCGCCCCCCGCTCCCCGCCCCCCGCTCCCCCCATCCCCGCTCCCCCCCGCCCGTAGTACGGGGGCTTTAAACACCCCTCCTCGTAGTAATAACCCTCTGATATCCGGGTGATATGCCTGGAGAGGTGGAGCGCCCACCCCCGCCCCCCCCCCCCTCCCTGAATTTTGGGTGATATGCTTGGTGTTGCCCCATGGAGTTCACCCCCGCCCCCTCTCCCTTCCCTCAACACCCCCCACACACATACGTTCAATATCTTAGGTAATTTTTGTAAAGGGGAGGGGGTGTTGTATGATGGTTGCTGGGAAGCAGGAGGAGCTTGCTTTATCATCACTGTGGTACTTGCCGGAGTCCACCCACACAGGAGTTTGGTGGAGTGGAGTTTTGACGTACCTTGGAATGGAGTGAATACCATCGTGTTTGTCAATACGGTGGGGTTTGTATAATTTTTTTTTTTTTTTTTTTTTTTGGTCAGAGAAAGACAGCATTTATAACTGTACATGTATTACCGAGAGTGTGCTTAGTTTTTCCGCGGGAGTTTTTGCTTCCGAGTGCCGTGCTTTATTTCTCCGAATATTTTTTTTTTGGTCCTTGGCTTATTATCATTATTATAACAATTATTATTATTATTATTGATCGATGGATTGAATAATTCTTGATCGTTCATGGGGGCTGGCGTATTATGAAACAGCTTTTGAAATAGATCTATTTTTGGATGGCAAGTAGTTTTTGCACTTGTCGCCCTCGGAGTATACAGAAAGTATTAACCGACAGGTGTAGTACACAGGTGTAATCCACAGGTGTAATCCACAGGTGTAATCCACAGGTGTAGTACACAGGTGTAGTACACAGGTGTAGTACAACGTACTATGACGTGCTTAAACCAGCAGTGGTTACCATTTTACAAAGCTATTTTCGCCCCATTTCCATTTGGTGACGAGATGCTTTGATTCTGAACTCATTGCAGTGAAGAGTTAGTTTTATTATGCATGGAATAACGTACCAGGTGTGCTTATGGTAAATTATTTGCTTACGTTCATTCCTACTGCTAAAGGTTGATGAGCAATTAGAGGGAAATGAGATAGTTTACGCTGATACTGATGAAACAATGAACTTCATTCAGTATAGATTTTATGTATTGATGATCGTGAGAGGAAAAAAGGTCAGATTCAGGATTTCCATAAAGAAATTACTATCATTTTCCCACCCACACAGAAATCGAGAAGTAGTGAGTAGATAGCAACTACAAGTTGTAAAACAAGATTTGAGAGGGAACGAAGAGCTCTAGTTCGGAGCTACGCGTCTAAATGAGCGTTTGTATTTTGTGTAAACTGTCACAGTTGACGTCAGGTCCAAAGACCATTTTCGTGGTTAAATAGGGTAGTATTCAATTCTGGTCATGTTGTCTTGTTGGTTTTCGTTTAATTTTTTTGTGTGCGTGGACAGAGCATGTGACGGGACTGGGTATTCAACGGGCAAGTGTTTAAATCAGGAAAAAAAGAAACAACTTAGAAATGAATGTCAGTATAAGGAAACAGGGTTACTGTGGCTGTACGTGATAAATACGCGGTATAATTGGCGATAAAACGAACCGGTGCCGAAGGCAGAGGTTCGTTTTATCGTCAATTTTACCAAGTGTTTGTTACTTACAAACACAGTATACCTGTTTTCGTATTATTATATACCTTGAAATATCCAATTTTTAACTTTGTTTCTGGGCGATTTTTTGGATTTCGCCGCCGTACATGCCCCGTACGCCACATACATACCCCATACGTCACCAAGGTGTCGTACAGATATAGATACGACATTGGTCGGAGCGGGCCGTATGTGTAGGATATACTACCACAGGTATATGATAGTATTGGGTATGAATTCGCCTAATTGTAAATATCTTATCATGTAGGGAAACCCAATACTAAATACCACACCAATAAAGTCTCCAGGATTTGACCTCGAGCACAGATCACAGCTTTCTATGTTTCAAGGAAATCTGCCCTTTTCATTTTCAGTATATGGATTTTTCCATGTGTGTCGCAAATCTGGTATAAATTGAGCTGCATAACTCCAAATTGACTCTTTCTTAGGGACTCAGTACACCACGACCCATTATCTTAAACCTGTCAGATACCATTACTATGGTAAATGGATTCAAATCAAAGCCCTTGTATAGGGAAGAAATAGTCCATTTGTCCTGTAGAGCAGAGAAATAGTCCATATTGATAAACCCTTTCATATGACAATTCCTGGGAATAATTTGCTCGAAAAGATGGATAATAGATACAACGAACGATGGTTATGTAAACGGGTGGCTCTGTAAACCACTCTGGGTTGATGACGTAATACACTAGCTCGCGCTCATGTATTTCTACGTGTCAACATCTCGTGGTTTAAGGCCACCTGTCCTCAAAACCATCGTTTACTATACACCCATGTCGTATATACTGTAAATACACACCGTTTTGCCATAAAACATAAAAATCTGTACCATACAGGAAAATACGGACTACCTTCCCATACACGTTTATTAGACTATTGGTTGTTAAGCCAAATGATTTTTTTTTTATATCGGGTATATAGTAAATACATCAAGTCCAACCATGCTTGTGCAAGTCACAGAACTCAATGATAATTTATGGTTTGTATGGACTTGGCGTAAACGCCTCGTTCTGTACAAACCGTAAATTAGCATCTCGTTCTGTGACTTGTACAGCATGGTCAGGACGTTCTATATAATTATTGTCTATGTTCACCCTAGGCCAGAAGATAACCAGTCCCGTTGTAATGCTCTGTTCCACTTGCACGCCTGTGTCACCACAGTCCGTCAAAGTTCATCATTCGTTCATGAGTATGTGTCACTAACAGTCGCGGCTCTATAACCACAACATGCAACAACGCCTCGTGTACGATATTTAACGCTAACGTCAGGGTAACTAGTTGTATCTCCCACACTTGTCAGGCTGACTACTGGGGTATATTCTTAATGCGTGTCAACAGGTATCAAGATATCTAAGTCAGTCATTCCGTTTCCTTTCACCCCTGCTATGCATTTGACATGGATCATTTTAACCAGCACACTGTACTGAGGTAATGTCCGATGAAACTTGAAAAAAAAAATATACCACTATCTACAAAAAAATGAAAACAATGCAAAACAGGAAACCGGAAAGGCTTATAATTTTTGAAACATTATTACTTGTATTCTGGATGATCTCAAGGGTCTTCCAATCATGGCGATCGCCTGTGTCGTTACCTCATTGTGGCATGTGTTTCATAATAATAGTAATAATAATAAGTGTCTCTGGATAACTCAGGAAAGTTCAATGAAGTACCAGGACCATACATACGAACCAATCGAATATGTCTAGAAATTACAGCCTCTGACTTGAATGAAATAAGTAACAAGAGACCGATGACTACAAATAAGAAACACATAGCAGGAGAGGATTGAGACAATATGGTTTATATTTTCATCGTACATAAGGAGATTCTGCCTACTGCCAGTCGCATACATTGTACACTTAAGGAAAACTGTCGGAGCAATAATACTGTGAGCAGGCAGACGTTTGTATATTGTGTGATGTGCGTATCCTAGCTCACCGGCTTGCTGGGAACATACTTAATTATTTGTCTCCTCTTATTTTTTTTTCTTTTATTTTATTAACGGTAGTGACTTGCGCGCTGAAAATCGTAATAGAATTTCCCCGTGCTGACTGCGTCCATCTACACCAGATGGCGCCACTCTCAGGGTACTGACATGCTACATCCAAGATGGAGACCGCATCGTCAAGGTGGAAGTGGTTAACTTGTATTCACCATATACACACGTATATATATATACATATACATGATATATATATATACATTCATATACATATATATACGATAAACTGATTATATACATATGGTAAAGTTTGTCGGAGTTTTCATCGCAACGATCCATATTTCATGATATCATATTATTGTACACTCATGGTATAAAAACTACAGTATTTTTCTGAGAAAAAAAAAGCCATGTGGTCGGAATAATCTTTTGAAGAATTCCACTTTGTCGAGTGAACTATGGCTGTTTGCTAAGGAGAGACCAGTAGTGTTTTGTACCCAAGAATATTGTACATAGGTAGAAGGTTTATTATGTATCGTCAATTACCGTTCTACCTTCATGCTATCTTGCTACAGAATGTGCTCTAATAATACAAAGATGGCCGCCAAGGAGAAACTGATATTTTCCGTAGAACATTGCAGACTGATGATAGTGATTTACCAAGCATTGTAAAGATGTCAATCATTTAATCAATGGCGGATCCTCGAATCCAATCTTCATACGGGTATATGTGTACTCAAAGAGATACAAAAAGGAAAGCGAAAGAGAATAATACATTTATTGTCATCTGTGGTTCATACCGCTCACGCTAGGTGGCGTCGGTGTGCTGTCCGGGCGTCTGTAGTACGGACGCCGGCCTGAAGGTGGCGCGCTGCGTTGTGGTGACGTCACACGGTGGTTCGCCTCATTCTTCATCTACCTCATTGAAGTGTCATCGTTATGCCGCATTCTGGCTGAAGGTGGCGCCGTGATCGTGGGTTTGGGGTTGGGAGGTTAATATTAGAAAACAGAACAAGTTCCGAGAAATGTCTCTTGTGCTCCTGCGACAACCTTCAGGAGAATCTTAACTGATAAATCAAAATCAAAATATCGAGCTATATGTGACTAGGCCACCTTTTATCTGATCCAGAATTAATTGCATTTCATATGCAGACTTTACTTGGAAAAATCTTGATAAATCTATTTTCGGAAACATTATCTAGTACAATTGCATGAACACTAGACCTGTGATTTTATCCTTTGTAATTGGACTTTCATTTGTCATCGAAATTAGAAATCAAAAGAATTTCAGAACTTGTTAAAAAAAAATTGGACTTTGAGGGAGGGAATGTGATTGGACAATAGACATTGTCTTAGAGAAACTTGGGCTGTCATAAATGTATTATGGGCCCTGTACTACTTATTAAATATCTTCCCCTGATACCCATTGGCATCTGTTGGATTGACCCACATTTATATATCTTGCCATAATAATACTGGGGATAGGATAGGATGCTACAGAAATGCAGAATTAAGGAAAGACACATTCGGAATCTATATACATACACATATTCATAATTATACATATTATATATTCATATTCGCCAAGGATAAAATGGCAAGTTACCCCGGGCCGTTTTCGATGTATCCCTGCCGAGGGGTTCATAATGATGATGATGATAATGATGATGATGATGATATCATGACCTTTTTACCTCTGAGTGTTATAATTGTTATTGTAAATGATTGGCTGTCTGATTTGAAGACATTGTGAGTGTTGACCCTGTAAAACGTGTGAGGTAAATATGTGTCTGTCTATAATGTGGTGTGTGACCTTTAGGAAACAAAACACTGTAGTATTATGAGCGCTGTAACCCTGTCTGCACCCTGTCTGTTTCCACCGGCCGCCACAAACTGCTAACGAAAAGGCGTCGAATTAATTTTAATTTTTAATATAAAAATTAATCAATCAACAGCGAATGGCCGAACGGGAGAAATGAAACAGGTTTTTTTTTTTGGTAGTCTTTGTTCGCCATTTATTGCCACTGGATTAAATGGGGTTTATTCGGTTCATCAGTTGGAGATGCACGTACAAGATACGTGTGTACGGTTTGGAGTGTTAGGGTATTTGATATATAAGAATATGACGTATTATGTTAGCCCCTAATCTACGATGATCTCAGCAGGTACCTGCTTACCGGTGGATGCAGAGTAAATACAAGACAGAGCGGTGTACATAGGCTTAGGACGATTTTTTTTTTGGTTTATACGGATATTTATCGATACAATATTGTAGTTTTCTTAACTCCGTTTTCCTGCTATCGGGCCATCGCCACATGTTTAAAAACAAGTGATGGATTCTGGTAAACCGCATTTGTTCGGGCGAAAGGGGATATAGTTATTGTCCTTGTCCATTTATATTGTACCAGGATGAGAAAGAATGAAATTGTATACATATAATGAATGATCCGACTACTGCTGGTTTTAAAGAAAACACATATATACATACAAGATGGAATCAGGGTTTACATTATGAGGTAATCCGTACACAATGGACTTTTTTTTGGTTCAAAATTCTTTATTGCCATGACGAAGTACCAAGAAACGTCACGAGATTTCATATGATTGTATATATGGCGTGAGTTGTCTTCACGGAATGATATCGTGAAGCGGAGCTGAGCGATATCTATAGCGGAAGACAACGAACAACACGTAAACAGTTACATGCAATTGAGTGACGTTTAGGTTTTTATCCTACCCCGTCACATGTTTTTAATTTCATATGTCAAATGTGGCATATAGATATTTTATGGCATAACCGTGGCATACAGTCACACTATGTTAAGTCTATGGAGATTTATATGAGGGGTAGGATAAATACTACAGATTGATCACTACAGAATAGGCTGCATTATTCGTAATCTTGTGCTGTCATACCGAGTCAGGCTCTCGTCCTTTCCGCCTTAGTTTCCGTGGTTCCTAGCACAGCAACATCTTGTCGTCAGCAATCAAATGTAGAAAATCACAATCTCTCTTCTGTATTACTAGGAATTCCCCAACCGTTGGGAAAGTGAAATGTCTGTCCCACCAAATTCTGCGTAATCATTATGTCTCTTCCTTCCATTTAGTTGTTAAGCTGGAAAGCGGAAGAACTTCTGTGGTCATTCAGCTGTGAGAATTGTGTCCACAGACACACAGTAAAGAATTAGCCCAGGACTTCTCCACCCCTTCCTGTTATACTGTCAATTGCCTAGTGCCATATTACAAAAAGTAGTCCTCCCTATCTTTAATTACTAACCAATTTTCTGTAGGGTGAGCCTCTATATTTTTTTAACTACAGGGCATGTCTTGATTTAATCTCTAAAGGTCATGCAGGAAGTGTGTGTATCACTCTGCTGCATGAGCTCATTGAAAATCAAGTCAGTTTGTTATAGCGTTTGTTAGAGTTAGTCCTTAACAATACAGATACACTTTGATAGCTCGGTATGTTTAATTTCTTACTAGGACTTGTAATATTTGACTTGGATAAAGACGCATACTATCAAGAAACGTCACGAAATTTCATATTGTTGTTTATATGGCGTGAGTTGTGTTGGTGGAATGATATCACGAAGCAGAGCTGAGTGATATCTGTAGCAGAAGACAATGAATGCCATGTAAACAATTATATGAAATTGAGTGATGTTTAGATTTTATCCTACCCTGTCACATGTTTTGAACTTCATATGTCACCCGTGGCATATGAATATTTTGCATAACCGTGAAATAAAATACAGACACACCATGTTAAATCTATGGAGATTTATATGATGGGTAGGATAAAGTGTCGTACATGAAAACGTACCTCATTGTATGCGAGACCAATTCTAAATATGTCCTTCGTTTATTTTCATTCTGAATGCCATAATATTAAACCATGATGAAAACGCACAATATTTTAATTTCAATCTTGGGTTTGCTATGAAGGATTTCTCAATCTATTTCGGAAACTTTTCACTTTATAGTTCTAGTTTCCTTCCTGCCAACACTTATGGCGGTAACCCTGTGTCACTGGTACATTGGTACTAAGGGACAGAATTCTTTTGCTTTTAAATCATGCAGTTTTACTTTTTCCATCAAGCCAGATCATTGGGTGGTGGAAGCTGAATTCAACAGGCCATAGTCATTAAAAAATGACAAACATTTAAGTTGTATTCTTGGTGGAGAATGGAGCTGGGAGACTGAGAAAGCGTTGGGCTCGCTGTAAGCTCGCTGACAATCAAGTCATTAAACTGGTTTGTAGTTCTCGTTCGGGGCGGGGTAGGAGTGTCATGTGAAAGGACAGCTTGGTAAACCATCAACCAGTAAGGTACAGCCCCAGCCAGATACTGTAGAGGAAACCTGTGTATACAAGTCTCCGATCAGAGCTTGTATCCCATCGAGGTTGTATAGTGTAGTAATTCACAAGGCAAAGCCGTGTGAATTACGTAGCGATTCAAACGAGATGGGATCGAGCTCTGGCCCTAAGCTTGAATAGGTTTCTGAATTTATCTCACCCCTCACATTGACTAATTGGCTAACATTTGTGACATAATCCCCCATTGAGTTTCTAAATACTCCATGGCCAATGCATACTAGTTCCCAATATTAATGTCTATGGGAAAAAATACCAGGGGTGAGATAAACCATAATGTCCCAAGGCATCCCATGTAAAATACGACTCGTTTCTAACCATATCATTGTGATGATAATCTTGCTGTTGTGAAACTATATTCAATCATGATGCCCCATTCGAAAGGTAATTATTCGAAAATACCTGAAAAGCTCACTGATGTAAAAAAAAAAATTCTAATTGAAAAAAAAAGAAAAAAGATTGTACATCAACAACTGGATGGTAAACCTGCATATCAACACGGGGTAGTCACATGCATTTCGATCATTCTCAATGGATTTGGAATACTAAAAAAATGAATTTCTCTCATTTGAAAAAAATAATTAAAAAAACCCAACCAACCTCACAGTAAAGGAATAAGAAGTAAAAGCTAAGCCAACATGGCGTATTTTGCTGGGACTGCCTGAAAGCCGGGGCTGGATTTCACTGGGGACCACCTTTACTAGGTTATAGGTACCAGCCATGAGGAGTTGAGCTGAGCAGTATACAGTAGGTGTTTCAGCAGCGAGCTTCATACCTTGTAGTGCTTAATGACGACTGTCGTCCTACATTCCTGTTTTTGTACTTTGCTCACGTTGATGTAAAAAGACTTAGATTAGTCACTCAGGCAGTTAGATCAGGCCCCATGGCCTCAAGTTCACTTCAAGGTCACATGTTTTCCATTTGTAGTTTTTGCAGGAAAAATAGCTCCAGACTTTTTCAGCTGTCCTCATTTCATGTTGCTGCATGAGATTTCTCAATGGTATATATCCGCGGAATCCCTCGTTTAACAACCTGTGTTTAGAGTGCCTTCTCTACAGCCCTGACCTCATAATGACCTGGTGACCTTGGCCTTGGAGTGACCTTGAACCCTAATACTGGATTCTCACGCTTTTTGCATGGCTGAGAGCTTTTGTATCAAAGTTGTTGACAGCGTTTTAAGAAAATGGACGCCACAGATAAACCTATGGCCTGAATAATTAATATGACGTCATATCCGGTTGTTATCATTAACAACAACAGCTTATAGGCAGTGGACTGCCAAGGTCAGGTGACTGCTATATTCTTGATGAATGTACTCTTTGTTTATTCTCTAGTGCACTGTACACTTGTGAATTTGTAGTTTTCTGTCTTGTAGTGTGTATGTTAAAGGGTATGTCAGAGAAGAATTTGCCTAATAAAAGCTTTAACAAGCATCCAACTTTGAGTTCTCTTGCAATATTCAGCGGGACACAGGAGTCTAGTATAATTCCATGATTCAGGGGCTTGAAGGCCGACAAGAATTTGAAGAAGTCATCTGGTAACATGCACCTTAAATATGATGAATTGACAGAGATGTCAGTGGAAATCCATATTTTCATATTCAGTACATGTAATTCATTTTCCTTGTGTCAAGCAAAGATAATATTGTTTTTTCCTGTTTACACCAATAAAACAGTGGTTTCAAACATGCCATGGCCGAAAAGGACATATCACCCAAGTTTCCCCGATCTCTCTAAGGCAGAAAATCCACAAGAAAATCTTTCCACATTTTCCCTGACTCTAATTGACATCCTTGGATGATCTATATTCAATTCTAGACTTTTTGACATCCCAATGGTCATCCTTGTGACCCATGTGAATCTTGGGTGGAAATTGAAGCGGTGAGGTGGTGGTGATCATGGGTCAAATGATATACTTAGAGCAAATAGTATGTGCATCATTGATTAATGAACGTGCAATTATAAATGAATAGCAATTAAAAGGTTTTGGATAGGGGCCATCCATAAAGTACGTACGCAGAATTTCTGGAATTTTGGACCCCCCACCCCCTCTCCCAATCTTGTACGCAATAGAACAAAGAGGGAGCATACACAGATTTTCTTAAATTTCTGACCCCCAACCCCCCTCGGTGCGTGCGCACTTTATGGATGGCCCCTTATATTCAGTGTATGATCATCATCTATAACCCACTTGCACCCAGTCACTTGGCCTTTCTGCAACTGAGTCAAGGATCCAAACATATCAAGCACCAGTAGCTCCATGAGGTAGATCGATCTTGAGTGATTGGTCATGGTCAGCTGGGCACACCTCTAACACCCTGAGATGCTGGCCTTCTGCTCCTTTCAAAATATAACAGTGAATAGCATGCAGATAGTGAAGGGATAGGTTTTTTTGCAGCAAGCTGGAAGTCCATGTGAGCACTCCATCCTTTAGGCAATGTATAAAAAGATTTTCAAACAATGTTAACAAGGACCTGTGCCCCAATGTGAAGCTGGGTCCTGTTTAATTCGCTACCCCAAAGAGGTTATTAGGTAATAGGATAGGTCGTATGGGGGTTTTTGTTTGATAATACGATTCATCGCACGTAACGAGAGTTCTAGCCGACGATAGACAATGTATCGTCCATTATAGATTGGCCACCACCTCTGTCTTCAATTTGTTCCAACTTAGCGATTGATATGCTTTAACCCAGATCGTGTCCACGGGTTCTAAGTGGTGGACTAAGTTTTTATTATTATATGTGAGTTCTGAGAGTCAAGAAATATTCACAGCTCTCCAAATTGATGATGAAGCCTACATTTATGGTTATTTTATTCAAAATATACACAAAGGGAAATAATTTTAGAACATTTAAAAATGACTTCAAGAGGGAGAAATATCACACTCTACAAGCATAGATCCAGGTCACATACAACATCTGCTGGAAGAATAACAGACATACTTACAGGTATTGCGTTAAGGTGCCACAGATTTAACCCAAGCAGACCTAACATAGTGTATCTCTGGTGGCCAGTGTACGTCCATTTCCGTTTGATAATGTATTGCGGGGGTCTCGTACATCGTCTATGGCCTCGTTCACCTCTCTTAGTGGGTAACATCGTGGTATCGTATGTGAATCGAATTACGAGCAGCATCATTTATCAATCTCAGCCAGCTTTAACATGTTTGTTATGGACTCGAATACAAACTGACAGAGTTGAATGGAGAATGGCTGAAATATCTGGTTGGTATCTCATATAGTTATCAGAAATACCACTATATGGTGCAACCTGCAGGTTTTAGAAACCTTAGTTCAAGTCCCCCCCCCCCCCCCCACCAAAAAAACAACAACAACAAAACGAGAAAAAAACCACACACATAAAAAAGACCACAAAAAACAACAACAACAACAACAACAACAACAACAACAATAACAACTAAAAAACTGTCCTACAGCCTGTTTTGTCCTCAACAACGATGTGTGTTAGTTGAATAAAACTACATGGACGAGGATTTTCTTCCTTCTGACACACTCTTGCCGAAAATGTCGTCCCTTGGTATCCCGCTCGCCTGGACTATTGTCCCCTACGAGTGTTAGAAATGAAATAGGTCCCTGACCTTTTAGTTGTGCCAGCAATCAACCACTGCCAGCATGGCTAGAACAGCTCAGGGTAGGATTAAATTTCTGGCATGGCCCATAGATGTTTGGTGGAAAAGCACACATTCTATATAATCCTGCCTGTTATACCAGGTACAATTTTCTGAGATTAAGCCTGAGGAGAACCGGGGCCAAGGGACATGACCCGGTGCCACCAGTCGACTCGCATATTCCAGTGGTACACCCGCTTAACAGGACACTTGACTGGAAGGCTTCATATCCCTCAAGCATACATTTTAAGTTTTAGGTTTTTCAAACTTTTATTAGAGCGTGCTTGCACACGCTAAATACAGTATCTAGAGGTTAGAGTCAGGGTTAGACTGGTCACATTGAACTTTCAGTGTGCTTCCAGAAAACTATCCCATTACTATCTGTGTGCTTTTCACTGTGCTATTGAGAAGAGAGAAGGGTGCCAGTGTCTCAGTGTCTTAGAGGCATGCCCAGCTGACCATGACCAATCACTCAAGACCGAAATACCTCATGACCCACAGTTGCTCGATCTGTTTGGATCCTAGATAGGCAGTTGAAGAAATAGCAAGTTGACTGGGTGCAAGTGTGTTATAGAGAAGGATCCGTATACTTAATCTAACCCAAAACTTTCAATTGTTATTCATTTATAATTGCACGCTCATTCATCAATGATGAATATACTATTAGCTCCTAGTTTGTACTGAAGTGACACTCTGACTTACAGAAACCGCATCCTCCAGTGGTTTCAGCGGTTTAGACCCTAGCAGCCTCGTGTGCCTAAACGTGTTCATTATCCCAAGTAAACTGAGTTTCAAAAATACTTTATCAAAGGTTCCAACTCTATAGAATACCTGTTCATTTCTACTTATATAGACTACATAGATTTATGTTGAATTATTTCAAACGTAACATGTGTTGTCATACCAAACTCTTGTTTCTTGTACTCAACATATCATCTCATTCTCATAACTCATTGCCTCTACCCCGCGGACCTTTACAAATGTATATTAATGGATAATTTTCTGGATTTGTCATATCGGGTCTTCTCCTGTTGTACCCTACGTACCTCTAATGTACCTCCTTTTATGACAAGACTATGTACCAACTTGTTTCTGTATACATACCGGACCGATCCAAATAAGCTGTAATGGAAAACCATCTCGCTAGAGATGAATTACCTGCAATAATTTTTTTTTTTAATCTGTAAAATAGGAGGGAACGAAGTAAGATCGCAGTCTAGCCATTCTGCAGTAAACCTTGATATCCCTGAGGATCCACTGAAGTTGTTAAAGATGCAGATTGCATTGGACCAGGTACTGGGGTTGATAAAAGATAAAGTGAAAAAAACCCACAAAAAACCAGGCACAGTTGATTTCATTTAAAATGATGTATTGCAATCAAGATGACAATGGTGGTATGGTGTATGGTATTAGCGGTGAACACGACGTTTCGTACTAATTTATAGTACTTCATCAGGTGATCAAATTGATAAAAGATATCGATACTTTCAAATTGAGTGGCTTACCTGGTATCAATTCGCGAGTAGTTCAGGATGCATTTTACGTCCTTTATGAGCAATTGAGACACCTTTTCCAAAACATTGTGGACTACTCGATTTTCCCTGAAGCCTGGTCCCATGCAACTCTCATTCCAATTCCTAAGATAAATGATTTGTCAAACCCAGGAGACTGGCGTTCGATATCACTCCTTCCCATCCCGGGGAAGATGTTTGAAAAAATATTACAGTTCCAATACGGATTTCGTACCCAACGAGGAACTACCGATGCGGTTATGCATCTGGTCAACGACCTGTTCACACATAGAGACACTAAAAGACAGCCCCTTGTTTATTCATCGATTTTAGCATAGCTTTTGACCGGGTCGATCGGAATTTAATAATTAATAAACCTTTTAACAAATTTGCAATAGGAGCGGCCTTGAACAGATGCATAAAAAGTTACCTAGAAAATAGCTCGCAAGCCACAAGAGTAGGCAGTGCTCTTTATCTCACCCCTGGAATAAATGCCCATAGGCTTAACATTGGGAACTCGTTCTCCATGCCCCTACGAGTATTGCGGTCCGTTCTCCATGGTCTATATCCTGTATGTCATCTATTCTATTATTGTGTATAGGGGTGAGATAAATACAGAAAGCAACTCGTTTTGGTCAAAGAAGCCATTCTGCAACTCGTTTGAATGCTACATGATATTCACTCCGCATCAAACTCGTGAAGAACGACGACTTTGACCAAAACTTGTTGGTTTCTTCTTTAGTCCTCAAGGCTGACAAATCATACTGGAGTCCCGCAAGGTAGTATTCTCGGACTGATATTATTTAACTGCTTCATAAACGATATCAAAGATCTTCCTCTTCTGTGCCAACATGTCTTTTACGCAGACGATTTGGTTATATACACGAATGATAGTAATATTAACGATAGTATGCATAGGATACGACATAATATCAGGCTGCTGGTAACATGGTGTATAGATAACAGTATGAAGATAAACAAAAATAAAACCAAATTATGTATTTTTGGTTCAGGAGATATTCTGAACAAACATAAGGAACATATTATGAATAATGACCTGTATGTAAATGGTAAAGTGATTCCGAATTCCGAATCTTTCAAATACCTAGGCGTGCCCCTAGATAGTTTGTTAACCTGGAAGAATGCAATAGCAGATATATCAAAGAAGGTGAATCAGTGTCTATATCAATTGGCAAGAATTCGTAAGGATATTGATGAAAACACCATTATATGTATTTATAAGACGTTAATCACACCGATATTTGACCATTGCGGATATTTTATTAACGGGGCATCTAAATCTGTTTTATGTAGTTTACAAAAGTTGCAAAATGGGGCCTTGTGGATATGCCTACAGAAAAAGTCTAGAGACATAAGTGTGTTAGAATAATATGGAGAAACCAAACAAGAGTTAGTTGCACGACGGCAAGATTGCGTATTACTGCGCGAGGCGAAGCCGAGAGCACTAATATGTGATCTTGCCGGAGTGCGATGAACAATAACATGACTTACTTGAGTTTGGTTTAGAATTATTCTACCCCGCCCTTCTAAATTACTTCTACATTAACAAATGACGTCATTTGTCAAGTGTATCCCACTAGAGCAATATTTTTCATTTTTCTGAACTCCAGACCGAATACAGTGACCCAATGTTAAGCCTATGGAGTTTTTTATTAGGGGTAGGATAAATGCGGGATAAGTATGTTGGGAGCTAGACGAATCTACTTAGAAATGATCTTTATGCGGAGATGTGCAAAAAGAATTGAAAGAAATGGTAACCCCCGAACAAGGTAAAACGAGTGGTGAAGTTAAAAAGACCATGAACATAAATCTTTAAAAGAATCCAATTTATGAAGGTATGAATTTATGGAACGAGTTACCGAATGAAATACACTATATCACCTCGATGTATCAATTTAAGAGATATGCAAAGATGAAAAGTAAAGTCGTGTTTGAAAAAAAGTAATACCTATTATTATTACATACCTATGTGCGAACGTCAGTGAAATACTAACCTCTCGCGGGGGTGTAGTATATCGCGACTCCGGCCCACTATGGTGGGCTTCGTCGTACTGCAAGATTCTAACGTGTATGTAACTAACTCGCCGCACCGCGATAGGCGTGCGTATTCGACGGCATCGCGACCAAAAACAACATGGCGAAAGACGTCGAATCGAGACTTTAAACTCGAGATACACGCCCCCCTTAACAAATAGAAATGCGTAATGACCATTCATCGAAGTAGCAAACGTTTGGCGTTCACCTGACACCGTTTAAATTGCTCAAATATACGAAATAGATCGATAATAACAACACGATCCGCAACGGGCGACGCACAGACACGCTTACGCTGGTTGCTGGGGCCTCCGCCTCCATACACGCCTAACGCTCTCCAATCGTATTTTCTGCTAGGCGCGCCCATACCAAATAGCGGCTAAACATCCGCTGGGCGAGTGGAGACATGCGCAACGAGCACATCCTGTGAGTTGGCTTCCGGTTTGTAGCAGACAGTGTCAACATGGAGCGGTTGTGACTTAAGAACTCGATAAATGGCGTCTTTCTGATCGAATTAAGGTATGTAATAATAAGAAAACGTCCTGACTGTGGGCAGAACCATTGGGTTAGTTCTCGGTCACCTATCGCGGACATTCGTCCCTCCGCCTGCGGCGTCGGGACGAATGTCCGCGATAGGTGACCTCGAACTAACCCATGGTTCGCCCACAGTAAGGGCGTTTTCTCCTATTCCTATATGCCTATGGCTGTACCCTCTATGCTTATACCACGTTATGGGGGTGGAATAACTTATGTATACTATCCAAGGTTGCCGTACACTACCCAAGGTTGACATTTACTACCCAAGGTTGACTTTTAGATCAATCAAATCGTCTCTTACAAAATTCATATGAAAAGCGCAGTGGGGAGAAAACATAGAATGCCAAGTTACTTGATAAGGTTGGATCTGGCTTTGCATTTGATGGTGGATAAGCAAATAAAGCTATTTATCGTTATTAAACTACATATGAAGGAATATAGGAATAGGGAAACCAAGTTTCTGGAGAAAGAAAGTCAAAGTTACTCGGTAATGCTTGGAAAAAAGTTCCCCTCTAATCTAGAGAAATCATAAAACTATTGCCCTCATCTCATTCTATTTATGTATTCACCTATGTAACTACTCGAACCGCAGTGACTTGTTTTGTTTTTGTCAAGACATTATGTATATGTTTGTAAGAGGACACATAAAACCTGCTAATCAGGGGCCTGTTTTTTAGTCGTGACTATTTCCTATAGTGACCAGTTAGTGACCGTTTGGAGACCTTTGGGTTCCAGATAAGTCGTCATAACATGTACGACCATTTAGAGGGGTAAACTGTCATAGTCACTGTTTTGGGTTCCAGAGTTGTGACCATTTAGCCCAAATGGTGGCATATTTCATTTTATACATTTCCCCTGTATCAAATGAAACAATATTTACTGCGATGAATTATTATATATGTGTTTTATCTAATTCCCCAATTTCACAATTTTCTGTTGAGTAATATACATGTGAGACATGCTTTTGTTTTTGAATTGGCCTTGGACCAACAGTGATCATAACAGGTGAATAGTGACCGGGTCTGAGGAACACTTTTTGGTCATGATCACTGGTTTGGTCGCCCAACTGGTCACTCTTTTGTGATCACTACAAATAAAGATGTCGCTGTCTGAAAAACAGGCCCCAGCAGACTGTCCTGTACTGTGCGCATTTCTGAAATTAAAAGAAATCTCCTGTGTTCTTTTACAATTGCTTTGTGCTTAAATCATATGCAACTGCCTCCTTACCACCATTTACAAAGAATTGCTTTTAATCTCTCCCCACCCCAGCTAAATGTAGGAATACCCAAACAATAAATTCACGTCAAATATAATAAGTTTGTCTGTTTTTTTGTGGATTTTTGTTCAACTTGAATATCATTTATATAGAAGTGCAAGGAGGAAGACGATTATTCCAGAAATGAAGAAGAAAGAAAACAACCAACTAATATCCGTTCTTTTTTTTTTATTCATTGGGCCTTCTATTCAATCATAATATGGTATATAGGAACAGTGAAAGGAAAGACACTTCTTTCAAGAACAATAATGTGCCCTTTGAAGTTATATTGTTATTTTCACGGATGTATTCCATACTTAGATATCATACCTTCCCAACTTCGGAACAAGAATAAGGTATATAGGTTTGTGTGAAACAGTTCCATACATGATCTCGGGAAATGTACTTGTGACTCTTAAGAAGAACATCCCAAAACAATGGACACAGTTCGCAAAAATATTTTCCCAATTATAACAAGGTTGTGATGTTTTGTTTTTTTCCCCTCATCACAATGCTAATTTTCTTAATTTGAAAGGGAATTCATGATTTAAAGCTCTTTCAACTTACTAGAAACTGAGCTCATTACTATGAATTACATGTCCAAGATTTATCCACCAGAGGCCCAGTATATGTTTTTGAATCTTGGAAATCGAAATATATCTGTTTTTAAACATCCGTCATAGAACATCAATTATTCGACTGAACGTCGAAAGATTACATATTCGTTAATAACATCAACCATCAAACTCGCCACAGAATACACAAAATAAGGTAGGCCTCCTTTACCAAAGGCATCACCTTTATTTATAGTATGTACATTATTCCGTGTATGTATAAAAATAGACAACAACATCACACATGGTACATTCTTATTCAAACATCTTAGGTGGCGTTTCCACTTGCCGATTATGATCACCGATTATGGCATTTCACACCGCCGACTGATTATACGACACATCTAGTGCAATAATCGTCAGGTGGAAACAGAAATGGTCAATGATTTTGATCTCCCACCTTATGCCATTTGGCATCACCGATCAACTTCTGCATCCACCAACGAAATCAAAGTGAATTGATTTAATTGGCTGCGGTCTGCTTTTTACCACCAAAAGTCAGTGGGTATCCATCGCATTTTTGCAGTGCAGGTCACTGATTATGTACCACCAGCCTTTCACAAGGAGAACCACCAACCCACTTTTGTACAGCGTGAAAATTATCGGTGGGTTTTTAGTCGGCAGGTAGAAACACCGCATGAAATGCGCCCCATTCACATCACTCCTACTCTTTGTCATATTGGATGATACTCTGCAACACGTGCCCAGTGGCATACTCTAACATATTGTATATAAGACATTTATTTCAGCATCATTTCACAAGGCATGGTTTCAGGAAAGCCATGTCAACTAGTAATCAGTTGTGATCACCTTGATCTGCAACCAGAGGATCCCTCTTTGTATTTCATTACACTGGAGTTACATCTGTAAAGGAAGTGCACCATTTGCTTACAAAGGCAAAGGTAGAATGTACAGACAAGCAGCCACCTGCAATCGCACCTTTATGCATCCTATACGTATAGGTTAAACAACTAATGAAGTGACCTTTTAGTGAAAATACTGAAATTGTAATTCGACAAGATTGGACCACGAGGGAAGGTCACTATAGAGGTCACAGAACAGGCTTCACGTACCATATCGCAAATACAAATTCAAATTGAAGAGAAGAGACCAAGGTCAACCAAACAGTCTTCTGTGGAGTGAGAAGCAAAAACATACATATGAAGCCATTTTCCACTCGCCAACGAAAACGGCACCGATCAATTGATTAATTCTCCTAAAAGTTGGTCGGTGGTGTAGCCATCGACTGCACGTTGTTGTCTAAAAATCGGTGAGGGTGCTGTGTATCTCTTGTTTCTGCCGCATTTGACAGGTTCATACTGACAGAACTGTCCACCAAACACAATGACCATCACCGACAATTTCAAACCCCTTTGATTCTGTTGGTCGTTGACTAAAGCACGTGATCCACCAAGAGTGAGTTAGGGCCGTACGATGACCATGTGGGGGAATTGTCGACGTCAGCCGCCCAAATCGCTCATCGGCTCAGATCGGCTGGGACAATCTGCCTGGTGGATCAGCAAATGGGCCGGAATCGGCTGGACCAGCCCATTGAAAACCCTGGCGCCTGCACCCGTGCGGTCGTCGCCTCTGGCCTGCCGGCCCTGTAAAAACCAGCCAGCCGGCTGCCTCTGGCCGTCTCTGAGCGTCGATTTGGTGGATCACTGCTTAAGTCGGTTGGTGGTGGCTTTATTGCAGAATCTATGCACAATTAATCGGCGAGCACTTCTCTGCATGCCTGTTTCCATTCACCAATCTAGCATTGGTATAACCTCAGATCCGATTGGTGGTTTCCGACTGCAGATCGGTGGCGAATAGTCGGCCAGTGGAAAATGGCTTATATATGTAACCGTAGACTTTCACCAGTCTTGGTCTTTAAGCCAGTCGGAGCAGCACCTACAGGTCCTCCCACCCCGTTCACCGATGCTCTGGGATGGTTTAATATCTACGGTTGGTGCCGCCCAATCACAGACCAGCCCTGGTTAACGAACAAATACCGGAAACGTTTGAATGACAGTTTGTTTTGTTGTTATGACAAATCCACGATTAGTTTTCAGAAAACACAACCTCACAAAAATATGCGGTTAACATGGATGCTTTTTACTGAGTCATTATCAGTTCATCAGTTTGGATGACACATCGAAGCCTTATGTGCAGATGTTATAAGCATTATTTTGCACACGTTATTTCGCATCCAATTGATCATGACTCTATTAATAACCTTGGTCATGGATTTAAGGCTGATTATTCTAAATGAACGTTGAGCTATCTTGATCGGATCCCGATGCCGTAATAGTAACTGCCATTAGTTGCAGGTCAACTTTCCATCATGGCGCCGTTATCGAGCGATAATAGGGGCTGGTCGTCAAGCGGGATCTGCCATCTAGTCCAGGAACCAGCGGTCCACTTCTTTGTTGTGTCAGGTCATTGGCATCTTTCTCCCATTTCCCTGAAACCGAAGGGAACATTTTGTAAATATCCTGGCAGTTGTAAGCTGAATTTGTTTTATGTTTCAGGGAATGTGTTAAGTAAGTTAAGTTAAGGTATTCGTGAGAGAAAGCTGATCAAAATCATATACTTGTGTGTTGAATATCTTGTCTGTGACACCATACAGACATTGGGTTTGTCTAGTTTCGTGACAACACAAGTAGCTGCCCTTAGGAAAAGACAGACCCCAAACATAATAATTAGACAAATCTACACATCATGGACCTGTTTCACTAGTTTCGTGACAAAAGTGTTAGACAGAAATGAAAAGCGGCACCAACAGTGCAAGCAAGAATGGACAAATCGAAGTCTAATGTCTAGTTCTTATGACACACCATCTAGACGCCATCTAGACATGTCACGAAACTAGTGAAACAGGTCCAAGGTTACATACCATATAGGGCACATAGCTATTGTGTTATGGAAGCGGCCACCTTTCCCCCTGATGCTAAACAAAACACCAAGTAGCAGGTCCAGTTATCAATGGAATGTATATTTTCTTTTTGGTTTGCCATAATAGGGTTTTAGCCTCGTCTCATGATTATGACAGCAGAAAATAGTGGTTGTCCTTCAACTACAGTGGCACTATCTTACAGCTTCCTGGCAGATGATGGCGGAACTAATACATGTAGTCACTTTTTGCCCTACAGTAATGTGTAGTAGAATTAATGCGAATGAATTTATAGCCCTGTGTCTCAATGGAAAATTATACCTGTTCTGGTGGTTGGTTACAATATCATTAAAAGCAAGAGTATAATGCGATATCCCATCCTTAATTTTAAAGGTGTATCCTACAATACACAGTGACGCCATATGTGATTTTCAAATACTGACAATTATCAATTCGAACTGGTTTCTTTGACTTATTCTTATAACAAAATAAGTGAAATTAAACATATTTTCGAGTTTGACCTAACCTTATAGGCAGATTAGGCCAATTTACATTTGAGTGATTTTTATAGGATATGACTGAAAAAATATAGTTTTCTTCAATTTTTTCAAATACAATGATTGTTACCTATGATTTTGGAAACTCGAATGTATAGAACTATACATTTACTATATTTTGTGAAAGCATGCATAAAATGACATGGGCTTTGCTATGTGGAAAGCAACATTTTAGAACCTCTACATATTCTATTGTGATATCTTAATAATATTGATCTCTAAATCAAAATCTAGCATTTTTCAGATTAGCTATGTGCTTTATAACATTTAGCAGTTATCATATTCAATTTCCAGGAAAATTACATGGGCTCTCATTTTCAGGGTACATTGTGCGATATGCTTTTAAAGTGCTTTAGGCCTGGCGTCCACCTACTATGATAGAAGTTTAGACCTCCCGATATGGCACCAACAATCAATTTTTAGATATGGCGCACGGTAGCTAAGCAGCTAACGCTTCCCGCTCCGAGCAACAACCTCAAAAACCATACCCAAAACTACTAATGGTCATGGAAATACCTTGGTGTATGCTGATTAATACCCGAAGAACAAGATATGCCACCTCCGAAGGACGAAAGACCAGTACGATCCTGTAGAAAACCATCACAAACTACCGACAAATTGACAAGCGGGAACGAGAGCGATAATAGAGGTAAAGTAAACAAGATGGGAGAGCCCTTGACAACCAGCACCGAGATCCCCACTCCCACGCACAACACAGAAGCTAAAAGACCAAAATCAAACATGGAAGAACTAATGGCTACCATGAATGAACAACTGAAAGTCAACAATGAAATGTTAGAAAAGCTTGATAAGAAAATCGAAAATTCAGTAACTGACTTATCAAGTAAGCTTGATAAATGTATAAATAACAACGCTGAGATGCGATCGGAACTTGACAGTGCTAAGTCCGAAATCCGTGAACTCAAAGATGAGGTTGAAAACTTAAAAAAAGCTGACAGACCAGATAAGCACCAGTCCCAATTTGATCGTAAACTCAATCTGATTATTCGGAATGTCCAGGAAGTAACAGACGAAAAGATGTATAACACAATAGGTGAGATTTTCGGGGCACTTCAAACTAGCTTCTCATACGCGAGCACCCACGGGGCGCGACGCATTGGCAAGCCGCCAACAAACGTGCAGCATGGAAAACAAACACGCCCCCGTCCCATTAAACTTATCCTGTCGACAATGCAACAAAAAGCGGAGTTGTTTGGTCTAAAACGATCATTGGCCAACTCACCAAGGTTCAAGGACCTGACGATGACAAATGACCTGGCTCCCGGAGACTTGATCAAAACTAGAGAGGCACAACAGATAAGTGTAGCGGCTAGTCGTATACCGAATGCAACATGCAAGGTTAGGGGCCCCGATGTCGTCATCAACGATACACTATACAGCAATGATAAGTTCGAAACTGACCTACCTTTCAACATAACGCCTGAATCAGCCTCAACGCTCCTAACTGAAGATACTGTCTATTTCCAGGGCCATTGTAGTCCCCTGAGTAATTTCTATAACTGCGAAATCACGGACGACAAGTACCAACTTAAGGGAAACTGTGTCGAACAACTCTACGTGGCCAGGATGTGCGTGGAGAGTGAGGATAATGATTGCCTCGTGCACGTCATGAAGGAAACAAATCCCTATTCTATGCAGTTTATCGGGAAGCAAGTCAAAAAGTCGAAAAAATTGCTAGAAAAAGACCAAGTACATCTTACTGAAATTAACAGGCTAAAATACTCCCAAAATGACGATCTCAGAAACAAACTCCTATCTTACAAACAAACACGTTTCGCGGAGGCAACCCGAGACCAACGCTGGGGCTGCGGCTGGATATTGCACGATATCAAAGGAACAAGCGTCGATACAAAGACCAACTGTCAGAACCAAATGGGTTTGATTCTGGCGGCACTACGGGACGAGCTACGGACACAACAACAACTGATCAACGAGTGAAATTTGTTGAGGCATGGCAAAGTTCAGGGTGCTCATACTCACTGACTCAAGAGGGAAAGGATTAATTCGACCACTGTCAGAGTTGATTACAAACACGGACTATCCTGATGTTGAAGTATCACTACAATTCTTTCCCGGTGCGGATATCCGACGGACCATAGAAGGTGGGTTGCAGTATGTCAAAACCAACTTCGGAACTTGTTCCGCAACTTTCGGTAAGCCGGTCGATGTGATCTTCTTGAGTACAGGCGTCAATGAACTCACTGAAAAACTTCCACACTGGAAAGTAAGGCCCAAATTTGCTCAATCGGACGAAATAACAAAACTAATCACGGAAGAGTTGGAACTTGGGGCGATGAAACTTGAGGTCGTAGCAAACAAAGTTGTTATCTGTCAGCTGGTGGGAATGTCTGTGGCCAACTATAACAATGTAACTTTTCAAAAAGAGTTCACGCAAAAGGCCATCGATAACGCAATGGTGCGTATTAACGACTTCATCAACAACCTAAACAGACTAAACGATGTTACCTCTCCACCGTTCGCCAGTGTGGTACATAAGTTTAGGCATGGAAGACTCGGCCACCGATATGCAGGCTGCCTAAGGGACGGCCTACACTACAAAATGACGACTGAACTTAAATTTGCTAAATATATTGCCCGTGCAATCTACCCGTGCATCCATGCTACATGTAACTGAAATGTATTCTATTGCGAGGTGCTAGTACTTATGGCTTGAAGGTAATCCGTCGTGAAGTACACGCGCCACAAAACCCTGACTATGCACTAAATATACTAGATAACGGTCGTGTATACACGCCAATGCAACAAGGAGCTGAGGACGAATTCTGGATTAATTCTTATGTACAATCACTTAGTATTACTAGCTAGACTTAACATCACTATTACTGAACTCCTTGTAATACAAGATCTTGTTTAGCATTAAATGAAGGAGTATGAGTACATAGGAAATTTGCTGTCTGTCTTAATCTTATGATTTGTTTTCAGGAAGTCTTGTTACCCAAATGTACTCACGGGAATAAGGTAAAACCTGTCTACTTATACATTATACTTAATTTTGATTAGTTGCTAAGAGTTACTGGTTCAAATTATACGTTCACTTTTGATCCAATGTCTGGGCTTTTGGACTCCAGGACTTACTTGACATGGTTGTGAATACACGCCAAAGATTCTCTGAATCCATGTTACCAACCTATCGATGTGATCTGGTCGTGTAACTACACGCCTTTATAATAAGTGTAAGCTCGGGGCGGGAAGTCACACAAATGCTGAACAAGGTGCAAAATCGTAGACATATGTTAAACATGCCAATCCACCACCCATCTTAACGGGTTTTCTTTGGTGCCTAATCGCAGAAACGTGGTCAATTGCCCCAATATTAGTTGACCTTCCGACGCGATTTAGATTTTTTATCGGGAGGTGCCTCGTAGACCATATCGGAGCCGTATCGTAGTAGGTGGACGCCAGGCCTAATATAATGTCTGTTACCTTTTGTATTGTTCTAGAGCCTGGCTAACCACCGTCGCTACGATTTGTGAGGCGTAAGCTTCCATCCTCTGAAAGTAGAAAAACAATAATTTAAAAGATACAAAGAAGCCCCTGACTAAGAAAATCATTGTCTGAAATGTACTGCAAAATGCGCATCTCGTTAAATCTCATATGCATCTCATTAGAATTATATCTGAAACGTTACCGTTCATTACAATTACATAGTTACATCAATGATAACAAATTCTATCAAACCCTAAATAATGAAAAATGGCCAAAGAATGACCCAGCTTTAGATTTTATGCAATGACTCAATGTTGACCTAAACCACTGATACCAAAACCACTCACTATGTATCTAAAGTGGGATTCACACGGTGGGACAAATGGACCTAAGACTGGTGTACTTCACATCTTTGCACCACACGGCTACTATTTCCAGCTGGTTACAAAGTTTCACAGATTGGGGTGTTCTACAGTCTCAGGGTAACATGGCGGATTCAATTCACATGGGAAGACTTACCAGGTACATAGTCTCACCCCGACACCCCTACAGAGGGTACACAGGGTGCACAGGGTACAAAGTCGCCGACTCAGCGTACTTCCCGATGTCAATAGGTGTTATTTGAGACTCACAGATTGGGGAAGAACGTGTGAAATACATTTGTCTCACCAAAATGCCTCTCTAAATTTTAAACCTGTGTAAAGTCAAAATCTCATGAGATTTTGTTCCTTGGTAGGGGTGATTGTCGCTGACAATTGCAAGAGAAAAAAGTTGTCTAAGCAAAAAGGAACCTTGTCATTCACACGAGGAGATTGTCTTCCAGTACCAAATCTCAACAGGATTTGTCTCAGACAAACGGTCTGTGAGGTACGCGAACTGCATCTGTATGTCAATATGTCTCATGTTTCTCGTTAGCATTCATTTTTGTATGGAACAATTTCCAAGTTCAACATGTTGATTTATGTAACAATTCTTGTTGTCAAATAAAAATGAGCGAAGCTCGTTATTAAGAAGAAAAAAAAAAAAAAAAAAATCGATCGGTGGTTCTTGAAAGCAGATCGGTGCCGAATAATCATCCAAATAGTACCTACCTCATTGCGTTCACATTCTTCTTTCGTCAGTCCATTGGCTGTAAAATACAAAAAAGTAGACAATTCATAAAGGGCACCATAGAAAGTTTTGTCTCAGTTGATACAAATAAGATGATGAAAGGAAAGTCATTCATACACACTCAACGGTATTCTTACTCTGATATCAAATGCAAACTTGCGGAAGAGTAATGAATCGTGTGTGCGTGTTTATTAATTGCAATTCCCCAAAAGTAAGTTTTCAGTTAAAATTTGAGAGCATGATTGTATATATATGTCCACAAGGGACAATCAGATTACCATCAATCACCAGAAAAGGTAGTAGAATAAGATGAGTAATGAGATGAGTAATGAGATGAGGGATGATTTGCAGACAAAATTACAAAAACGTTTCTATACAATTCTTGAAGGCTTCAACATTTTTGTTCTGCTGATATTCTATTGACAGTGTGTTCCAGATTTTTGCTCCATGTATATGTTGTACGAAGGAACGACGAGTATGAAACATTTTGAAATTCATTTTACTGGCCTGTCTGGTGTTTCTCTGGAGCACTTCTAAGCAATCATTATTATAGCGGTTCTTTTTAAATGATTACTGCCAATTGTTTTTACGCCTTTTTCTTAAACGTCTAAAACGGGAATCATTTTGGAGATGTTACCAAATGCAATACGCATACCTCGATTATGTAATTCATAAACCATGTTTTAATCATCTTTTTGAAATACCGTCTACTTTAGGCTTCATTAAAAGAATAAAAGGATTGCCTCAGATGTATTGCATCAAGACATAATTCAAATACCGGCTTGCGCACAAAAAGCCATCGCATATAACCATTATATGGTAAATCTATTGAGAAAGATAAACTATACATAATGGGATATATTCATATATATTCGAAATACTTTGAAACTTTCTTATTTCTTATCTATGTTCAGAATACAGCATCTTTCTGGCCAAATAGCACTGACGGATGTGACCCCTTGACCTGAGATAAGAGAAGGGGCGAGATAGATTGTGCCCATCTTTTGTACTAAATTTGGAAACTCTCATGAGACAAGTATTGCAAGAAGTGCACTATAAATACCAAGGTATCTGATTTTCTGTCCATTTAGATCCACCAAATATAATCTGCTACTGCTTGGCACAGATAAAGCTATTTTCCATTAGCCGACGAAAACGGTACTGATTATTCGAGTTCCCCTAAGTCTGTTTGTGGTTCATATCATTATCATGTAGGTGAGGGTTCAGTAGATGCTTTATATCTCCTGTATGGGTCCATACGGATTATAGGACCACCGACGAAATCAAGGCTTTTTAGAGCGCGCTTGCACGCGCTAAATACATCATCTAGAAGTTAGAGGGGTCCATATAGACTTTCAGGATACTGCATATAAACTATCCCTTCACTATCTGTGTGCTATTCACTGTGATATTGAGAACAGAGCAGGGTGCCAGTGTCTCGGGGTCTGAGAGGTGTACCCAGCTGACCATGACCAATCACTCCAAGACCGAAATACCCCATTGACCCACTGCTGCTTGATATGTTTTGATCCTAGTCTCGGGCAGTTAGAGAAATGGCAACTTGCCTGGGTGCAAGTGGGTTACAGAAAACGATCCATAAACTGAAGTTAACCCAAAACCTTTTAGTAATCTATTTAAAATTGCACGCTCATTCATCAATGATGAATATTCTATTTGCTCCTAGTTTATTCTGTCTGTCATTGACTAATTCGGATGGTAGTAGCCTTATTGCGTATCCCTCAACAAATTAATCGGTGAGCATTCACATAGCAGGCTGTCTAAATTTACCGATCGGTAGTTGCCGACTGTAGATCGGTGCCTTATTATCGACCAATGTTACATGGCCTACAGTCCAAACTGGCGCCACCAAGCACAGCTACAGTAGATTGGCCTGCCCCTCCACCTTACTCTCCTCCCTGAGGCTAAGGATTCCTTAACATCTCAGAAGGCTACATATTGCAAAGTACCTTGTTCTAAATCATTTCTTTTCTATTGATGAAAGGAGAGGAGAATATAAGCATATTAAAGCTAGGCCTGCCAATGTAGTAGTGTGTATCAAGTTTGTATCAGCCTATGGAGAAAAGGTCTATTGCAGGCCGAATGTAGCATTTCGAAGCAATCTGAGTGAGCAGGTATCACACCAAAAATCTCAAAAACGAAAGTCAAACTCCTGTCAATATCCCGAAAATCGAATATGATGATCTCCAAAATAATAAGTCTGAAGAAAATCATATCTCATGGTCCTTGTTTTTGCTAGAATAGAAGAAAAGGATATTTTTCATTAAGTGGGATTCACACGGTGGGATTCACGTACCTCACAGGCCGTTTGTCTGAGACAAATCCTGTTGAGATTCGGTACTGGAACACAATATCCTCGTGTGAATGACAGGCTTCCTTTTTGCTGAGACAATCTTTCTCTCTTGCAATTGTCGGCTACAAGCAACCCTAACAAGGAACAGAATCTCATGAGATTTTGACTTTAAACAGGTTTAAAATTTAGAGGGGCATTTTGGTGAGACAAATGTATTTCACATGTTCTCCCGAATCTGTGAGTCTCAGTGGTCTCAAATAACACATATTCACACGGGGTTGGTGACTGTGAACCTTGTGTACCCTGTGTAGGGGTGTAGAGGTGAGACTATGTACCTGTTAGGTCTTTCCATTTGGATTGAATCCACCATGTTACCTTGAGACTGTAGGACACCCAATCTATGAAACTTTGTACCCAGCTGGAAATAGTAGCCGACTGGTGCAAAGGTTTGAAGTACACCAGTCTCAGGTCCATTTGTCCCATCGTGTGAATCCCACTTTACATCTATTTCAGTCAACTGCAAATTAGCATAATATACCTATTGGGCTAGGTCCGATTCGATGATAAGTTTTATTTCAACCCTGGTATTTCTCCCATAAGCTCAACATTTGGAACTCGTACTAACGCCCAAAGATTATTACATAAAAAGGAATTCAATGGGGGATAATGTCAAAAATGTTAGCCAATTAGTCAGTGATAGGCGTGAGATAAAAATCTGAATCACACTCGATCCATAGCCACTGAAATTACGCCAATCATTTTAGATTGCTACGTAATCTCACACGGCTTTGCCTCATGAGATTACTCCACAACCAAAATTTATAGCATGTCTTCAGTTGCTATCGATCTCAATGCAGTTCCTACTTGATACTTCACATAATAGAATTAGTCAACGGGGTTGATGATTGTCAATGTCTCAAAATCACCAGGTGGCACCACTCTGTATTATAGAAAGACATGGTTAGTGTGTCTGAATAGAATCTGTTCAGAGATATTTTGGTAAGAAATACTCACCGAATTCTAAGAATGAGGTGAGTATTTCTGACCAAAATATCAAGGAACAGATGGAATTCAGACACACTCACTATGTCTTTTTATTATTATATACCTAGAACTCATTAAGAATGCTATTCTACAACTCACTAAATAGAAGAATGAGTGGTCACGTGGTACAGAGGGTAGTATTAAACATATTACGCCACACACGCTGCCTATGTGTTTTCTATGGGCACTTTGTATCAGGTTGATAATAATATAGGATATGCCTCTAATCATTTGGATCTAGAACACAATTACCAAGGCATTAACCTCCTTCGCACATTGACCGAGTCTTCTGCTAGACATGTGTTATAGCCTCTTCAGGTAGCACCGAACGTTGAATTCCATATAGTGTCAAAACCCTACAGGTAGAAGGAAGGAAGATTTGTCTTCATGTATTTTTTTAAGATGCTATTTCTAATCACGATTTGCACTTTCTACATTTTCGTCAGGTTTCATGCATTTCTTGTTTAGATATTACACACACATCCGCTTTGGTGTGGTTTTACTCCCGCTCGGTTAAGTCATCTATGGTTCTTGATATAGCTTAACCTTTCCCTGTTAGATTGAGCAGTTTCATGGTTTTTTTGTTGTTTTCCTTTCAACACTGTCACTGACAATAGCCTACCTCAGGGTTATATTTAGAGTCTGTGTATTCACTGCTTCAATATTAAAGACACCCTCAGCAAGATTCTTGTTTCTTCTGAGAGTTTATTTAAGTGATTTGTTTGTAAGGAAGGCACAACTCAAAGTTAAAGTGCAGGATGGTACTTATTTGCTTGTATTTTTTTAGTTTTAGTTTATTGAAGTCCTCTGCAGTGGAGTTCGTTTTAATGAATACATGATTTGTACATATTTCATGGTCACCAGGTGCCTCTAGACAAAATACAGGAAATACCAGGGTACTGGCCTAGACGACTTTGCGTGTGATGGCTAGCACAGGTGGTTCCATGTCTTTATTATCTACCTAATACGAAAACCCCATACTAAACGTATCGCTACAGATTGCTACTGAATAGGATATGATACTTTTAGACATGGAATGCTGAATAATGAATACATGTACAACATTACCATGACGTCGGATTTCTCATCATTTACAAGATTTTTTTTTTAAAATTAGACAGAAGGTGAGTAATAAATACAACATTACAATGATTATCGTCTCCGTGGTCGTATTATCTGCATAGTTGACACTACGAAATACTCTTCACTATAGCTTGTATATTACTACGCGTCAACTATGCAGAGACTGCAGAGTCTTTATGGCATACAGAAACGGGACAATATGTATTTTCCTATATTATTATCCACTGTATGCAAAGACCTCATTGAAAATGTATGGGGACTCAGTAAACCACGACCCATTATATACAACTTGTCAGATACCATAACTGTGGAATATGAATTCACATCTGTGGTATATATGGCCTCGAAAACATGGTTTACCGGAAAAATAGTCCCTTTGTGCTATAGAGCAGAGAAATAGTCCCTATTGTTATACCCTTTAATATGGCAATTACTGGGTTCAATTTAATCGAAAAGATGGATAATAAATACAACAAACGATGGTTATGTGGACAGGCGGCTCTGTAAACCACTCGAGGTTGACGTTGTAATACCTCTCATGGTTTACGGCCGCCTGTCCACAAAACCATAGATTATTGTCTTTTCATCAAACGGGCCGTTTCTATAGAGGAAACCCATGAAAGTTTAGGGTCTGAGCTCGTATCCCATCGAGTTTGAATCACGTAGTAATTCACAAGACGAAGCCGCTTGAATTGCTATGTGATTCAAATGAGATGGGATCGAGCTCTGACCCTAAACTTGAATGAGTTTCTGAATTTATCTCACCCTTAATATTGACTAATGGGCTAATATTTGTGACATTATCCCCCATTGGATATTTTTACTGAATATCTAATGGGTGTTAGATACGAGTTTCCAATGTTAAGTCTATGGGAAAATAATATCTGGGGTGAGTTAAAGTGCAGTAACAAGATACATAATAATTGATGGTTTTGTGACCAGATGCCTGTAAACGACAAATGGTTGAGGCGTATTAATACAATACCTGCATCGTCCTTGGCATACAGAAAATTTAAAGAAACTTCATGTATGAGCCTTAAATATTCAACGGGACGAGTATCACAACAGACCATTAAATGGAAACCAGGCTTTTAACAGGGCGCATACTTAAAGTGTTTGACGAGCCAAGCGTTAAAGTCAAAGCAGGATCAAATCTCATCAAGGATGATAATAAACGCCTTTGTTGCACCTGAGAGAACTCGATGTGTGTTTAATGTGGCAGTTTCATGCCACATTTCCCATGTGACCGACCATGTGAGAGGTGTGAGTTAAAGGGGCTGATCCCCTTCCACCTCAGTGCGCTGTTTGTAACATTTGGTCATGCCCTTAAAGATCAATGATGAATGAGCGTGGAATAAAGGATCAATGATGGTTGAGCGTGGAACCATAAATAAATAACAATTAAACAGCTTGGGTAACATTCAGTATATATAGGCCCTTTTACATTGGCCGACAAAAACGGTGTAGATTTTCTGTGTTCTCCTAATAGCCTATTTGCATTTTGCGTCAGCAGTGGTAAAGGTCCATCGGTGGCTCCTGACTGTATATCGGCGATGGCCAATGGAAATAGGCTATTAGGAGAACACAAAAAATCTACACCGTTTTCGTTGGCCAATGGAAACGGGCCTTATAGATCTTTTTCTGTAACCCATTTGCACCCAGTCAACTGGCCATAACTGCGACTGCCCGAGTCTAGGATCCAAACATATCAAGCACCAGTGGGTCTTGAGGTATTTCAGTCTCGAGTGATTGGATATGGTCAGCAGGGCATGCCTCTAAGACACCGAGGCACTAGAACCCTGCTCCTTTCCCAATATCACAATGAATAGCATGCAGATAACTAAAGGATAGTTTTTTTTGCAGCAGGCTGGAAGTCTGTGTGACCTCTCTAACTTTTAGGTATAGCATTTGTTGTAAATTATGAAATGGCTAGCTATACAACTTAATTTCGTGCTCAAATCAACATAAACAGAGAGGGGAGCCTTCGCATATATATCAATTATTCTTCAGCATATTCTATTATACTGCTAAAACTAAATATGAGTCAGAAATTAAAATGTGCGATTGAAATAGCCATGTGAAATACGATACCCAACAAGAAACAGTCTAACGTGTGCCTAATGGGTTTCAGCAACCATTCAATATCAACTAGAATTATATGGACATAAAGCCATTTTTCAGCCGACGAAAACGGCACCGATTATTTGAGTTAAAAGTCGGGCGGTGATGCCACCAACTGCAAATCGGAATAAAATAATCGGAGATGGTGCAGTGTATACTTTTTTCTCCTGCATTTTCCAGGTTCATGATGTCCATTTAATGTTCATGCTGAAACCTTGAGCCTCAACAATAAAAATCCAAGCGTTTTGAATCTGTCAGTTCGTCAATGGTAGCCTGGTTACATAATCTATGCCAACTTAATCGGTCAGCATTCTCTGCTGGTCCTGTTTCCATTGATCTGGCATCGTTATACCAAAAACAATCAATCGGTGGTGCCCGACTGCAAATCGGTGGAGAATAATCGGCTAATAGAAAATGGCTTATAGGAACAGAACAAGTACTAAACCTCCTTTAAGTTGAACGACTATTTGATACCGATCTACAGTCGGGAACCAGTGTCTAACAGTGTATACAAGGCACCCTCACCGATAAATTGATACCGACATATAGTCAGTGGCACCACCGAATGACCTTTAGGGCAGCCTAACCCTTTAAGGACGGCTGCCTGGGGCCCAGCTACTCCCATAAGGACGGGTGCTGGTGGCAGTCTGTTTGGCTAGAGGACGGCCACATAATAGTTAAAACTGATATCCAAGTTTGTAATCATGCAGTATGATACATAATCATAAATATTTTATTTTAATAGAAATACTAAATATGATGTTATATCTACATTTTCTGAAGATTTCATGAATATTGCTCTATTATTTCTTTGTTAAAACATTTTTGTTAATATTGGGACAATGATGACTCAAGGCATCATGCGTCTTTAGTGCGGTGATGCCTCCAGGCATCATGCGTCCTTAAAGGGTTAAAAAATCTACGCCGTTTTCGTTGGCCAATGGGAACGAGGTTTTAGAAATACACAAATCAGAAGGTAAACAAAGCAGGTAGAAGAGGCCTTTACTGCAACACCTCCTCTCTATAGTCTACGGTCAGCCGTTTGTGTAATTTCCTGATGGAAAGCACACGATGTTTAAAGAGCCAAGTTTGACCAAACATAATTTATTGACATAACTCCCTACTCGCTCATAGAGCCTGGTTGCTTTGGCAGTGGTCTAACTTCCAATGATCGCTCATCCATTAACCAATAATAAAGCTTGGCATGGCAGTCTTCGATCAATAGACAACCAATCAATAATCCCGTAATAGCTGGGGTGGCTGGCTACAGGCGTTTGGCAACTGGACCATCCTGGCGATCGGTTGATAGAACTGTTGCATGTGTGAACATAGACTGGAAGCCTGGCCTATGTCTCCATATATTAGGCCAGGTAAGACCCACCATTTTTCTGGTGCATCATGGGTAACAGCCACCATTTTCCTGGTGCACTGGGAGATTGCATTGAGCTGGTACCTGACTGATGCATGTTGGATTTTACCTTGGTTCACCTGCTAGAGGGCAAAATCTGTAATTTTATTAAAGAAACATTCCGATATTTTGAAAGGTTGCTATTACTTCATTTTGTATCATCGTTCATTATAAACAAGTACTAGTAAGTTATTTGGGGGACCTTGTGAGGGAGAGAGGTTGTGCTGGTCATCCTTGCCACTACAAATCAGCGGGGAACAGGCAAAAGGTCAAGGTTGCTCACTCGTTGTTCTAGCTGGGCGTTCCCTGTCCCATTTTTCATTAGGGTAGGAACCAGTCTAGTGTGAACAGATTAATGCACATCTAGAGTATCCTAGAAATGCCATGCATGTGTTATATATTGTATTATTTGCTAAAGTGGGATTCACATGTAGTGACTAATGTACCGGAGACAGCTGTACTTCATACCTTTTCTTCAGTCTCAGACAATTCCCCTGAGGTACAAAAACCTTATAGCAAGGTATATTTATTTTTGCTTTTCCTAGTCTCAAGGATAAATGGCCGAGTGGATTTATATGGAAGGACACAGCTGGAACATAGTCTCAGACAAAGTCCCTTAGGACAGGATCGATTGTCGCTGAAGTGGTGACCTTTTTACTCAAGTACCCTTGAGGTGAGGGGTGTGAATAACATGTGAACCTGCTTGCTGACCTCCTATTGGCTAGGTTGGGTACATGGTCGGCGACTCAGTATAGTGGGTCCATTTGTCTCACTGAAATGTTCCTATGAATTCTATATATGAAATGAATGAAAATCGCTTGAAATTCTGTACATCGGGAAGGGAATTTGTCAGCGACAATCACCCCAATCAATCTTCAGCCCTAAGTGGAATTCACACGGTGGGATTCATGTACCTGAAAGGGTCCAGAATCTCATGAAATTCTGTTCCTTTTTAGGGGTAAATGTCGCCAACAATTACAGGGGAAAAAAGAGATGTCACAAGGAAATGGAACACTACAATTTTTGATGATGAAATTGTGTTCGAGTACAGAATCTAAGCAGGATTTATCTCATAGAAAAACACATACTGCGCGAGGCGAAGCCGAGAGCAGTAATATGCGATCTTGCCAGACTGGGTCAGTTGGCTACCATCAGTTTGCCAAGCTATCCTTATCAACCCCTGTAGGGAATATTTTCCATCAAACAACAAGGAACAGATGTAATTCTAACACACTAACGAGTTTATTATCATACACTAGGAAATAATTGAAAACGCCATTTAGAAATAATGGTACGGAGTGCACGAACAACTAGTTCGTACATAGTGTGCAGAATTTAATGTGTACAGTTGAAGCATTCAGATGTGAGACATTTACGCACAGGTCAATGATAATACTATAACATTAAGCACATCAAATATGGAAAATCGTTGCTGAAAAGCAATGAATATTGATTGTCAGATAATATTTCTTTAATTAAAAAGAGAAAAATCCCATTCAGCCCTGTCTATGCTTAGTGATCTACTGAACAGGAAGACACTGGGTCTAGGTCCTGTGCACAGATAAGTGGCGCAGGTGGACGCTGAGCTGAGACTTGAATACTCCATTTTGAAATAATGGTACGGAGTGCACGAACAACTAGTTCGTACACAGTGTGCAGAATTGAATGTGTACAGTTGAAGCAGCAGGATCTGCAATAATATTCTCTTTTTTCCATATTGTTGTGTCCCTGTACCCTAGTTGTGTCATAGTTATTAAGGACAAATGGATGGGAGATCGTCGTTGTATCTGATGAATCTATTTAGTCAATAAACACTACTTTATAAAAAAAAAAGCACAAAAAAAAAGCATAAATGTGAGACATTTACGCATAGGTCAATGATGATACTATAACATAAAGCACATCAAATATGGAAAATCGTTGCTGAAAAGCAATGAATATTGATTGTCAGTAAATATTTCTTTAATTAAAAAGAGAAAAACCCATTCAGCCCTGCCTGTGCATAGTGATCTACTGAACAGGAAGACGCTGGGTCTAGGTCCTGTGCGCAGATAAGTGGCGCAGGTGGACGCTGAGCTGAGACTTCCGCTCCGGCGCGTTCGTGTGCCGAGCCATTCTGCTCTCTGGTACAGCAAGGAGCAGCTAAATGCCATCCTCTGAACCCTCTAGGTGCAGATTTTTACTACACTTACAGGCAGCCGGCCTACGATTGTGGGTCATAGTAGCCTGGTGTATCCTTCCCCTCATATAAATCTCCATAGACTTAGCATGGTGCGACTGTATGCTATGGTTATAGCATAAAATATCTATATGCCACTGGTGATATATAGAGTTAAAAATATGTGACGGGGTAGGATAAAATTTAAACGCCACTGAATTTCATATGATATTTATCTCATGTAATTGATGTAATATTTCCTTATCGCATTTCACACATGAATATAATTGCTACTATGTTTTGGTGACCTTGCTAACCTCAAATGACTGTATATTGTTATCTAATTAAAATTATACTGCACATCTTGTTATATTTATTCATTTTGAAAATCTAAAATCATACTTATATAACGATAACAAACTTGACCAAGAAGATGACCACTGAGGGAAACCACCTGGGAAGACGAAGAAGAATAACTCACATTTCTGGTTTCAGATACAAGCGGTCATATATGCTCAGAGGGGTTGACGCATAGTAATATCCAAGTCAACTCTAAGGAGCATATAACCGCATCAATCTAGAACCAGTTTATATTGTATTTATTATCCACCTTCTCCTGACAAGTGGCGTACCGATATATAGTTCATTTAGGTACACACTATTTTTTCATATGCACTATTTTTCCATATGCGCCAGCTTTTGTAGCCCGGGGCATACAACATATATGTATGCTATGGGTATAGTGATACACACTCCCTATGTGTTTTCTTTGGACACTATGTATTAGGTGGATATATCTATGCTCTGGGTATGGTGATTTATCTCACCCCAGATATTTTTTCTCCATACACTTGACATTGGAAACTCGTATCTAATGCCTATTAGATATTTATGAAAAATATCCAAAGGGGGATAATGTCACAAATGTTAGCCCATTAGTCAATATTAAGGGTGAGATAAATTCAGAAACCCATTCAAGTTTAGGGTCAGAGCTCGATCCCATCTCATTTGAATCACATAGTAATTCACTCGGCTTCGCCTTGTGAATTACTACATGATTCAAACTCGATGGGATACGGGCTCAGACCCTAAACTTACATGGGTTTCCTCTATAATACACTCCCTATGTGTTTTCTTTGGACACTATATATTAGGTGGATATATCTGTATTCTCCGGGTATGGTGATACACACTCCCTATGTGTTTTCTTTGGACACTATGTATTAGGTGGATATATCTCTGCTCTGGGTATGGTTATACACACTCCCTATGTGTTTTCTGTGGACACTTTGTATTAGGTGGATATATCTGTATTCTCCGGGTATGGTGATACACACTCCCTATGAGTTTTCTTTGGACACTATGTATTAGGTGGATATATCTATGCTCCGGGTATGGTGATATACACTCCCTATGTGTTTTCTGTGGACACTTTGTATTAGGTGGATATATCTGTATTCTCCGGGTATGGTGATACACACTCCCTATGAGTTTTCTATGGACAATTTGTATTAGGTGAATCTCTCTATGCTCCAGGTAAGGTGATACACACTCCATATGTGTTTTCAATGTACACTTTGTATTAGGTGGACAATATAGACCTTGGCTATGGATCTCTGACAGCACCTCCTCCTCTCAGTCCACATACGCCCTCCAGAGGTTACTAAACTCCCTATTATCGCCCAGGGTAAATACAGGTTCCGCTCGCGACTGACTGGGCACACCACGACTACATGAACCATAGTTTTCCCATTTATATTTGGAGAACCTGAATATAATTTCGGATTTATATGTAGAAATAGCTGAAATGTCCATACACCATACAACGTCGGCAACCAGCGAACACCGGAACTTGTAAACAGACTGAATTATGGGATACCTCAATAGGGCCTATAGTCACCTTGGAGACCATCTGAGGCGACCATCCCATCAGGTATCACACAGCAAACTCAATTTACACCCACTCCCAACACCTCTCCTTCTCAACACTAAAAGCCGGCCGTTCCCAGCTCCTCTCCAAGCGGAATACCAGTCGCTCTCACAGTAAACCAAATAGGGCCACATGTACGCTTGGAGAGTGGAGGCTCACAGGAAACGGAAGTGGAATGACAGGAGGTAATTAAGTGACTCGGCGGTCAGCCAAAAAAGACTTTCCCTGAGGCTCAGCAGACGACAAAAAACCATCATCTCAAAGGCAGGGCGTATCCATTTATACTTCGCTCGCTAGATATATACGACTGGAGCATTTTTGCAAAGCATTGAGGGCAGAGGCAAATTGGAGTGGATCTTTCACAGAAGACGTCCATAGGTCGCGCAACCATATTGGGGACTGAAAACTAGCTATTTTTGACTTGATATACACCATTTTTCAAAACTTAAACTGTACAGAAGATACAGGTTCGCAAAAGGTACCATATTAAACAAGATTATGGGCGTTATTGTCATACACATTTTTAAGTTATTTAAATAATTTATCTGTTTTAATTATTGATGTATTTTCTCTGAAACCATGTTCAAAATTAGGCAAAAAGTTTGACTTCTAGAAGATTCCATAGAATTCCATGTGGAAGCAAAATGCAAACCCAGTTTAATCAAGTCGAGATTTTCTTTACGATCATTTTGATACCTTGACTTTTGTTGCACTCACAGTAGAAAATAAAATGTACTGTTTTGTTATCAAAATAGAAAAGTAGCAAAAAGCCCCTTTTTGTGATATCTGCCATATGTCAAAGCATTGTCATGGTAGGCAGAAAATGAAAAAGAAAGCCTTGCTTGGAAATGAATCAATATTTTCATATTGTAATTTCAGAGAATGTTTTTCCTTTAGTTATCATTTACATCCAAATGCTTACTTAGACTAATTAGATATGCAACACAAGTCAATCTTTTAGTGAAACACTATTTGAATCCGGATCCCACCATAGTCCCTAATATGCCTTCCTGACCTATAGGGTGCGCTCAGTTGTTACCCTTGGGGAATCATCACTGGAGAGTAAATATCGTCTGCTACTACAGCCAAACATTTGTAGGTCGCGGCAGACGTCCATATTGGGGAATGAGGCAAATGGAGAGGGTGCAGGCGTACACCAGGAGGAGGTGTAGAAGGTAATAAGCACGAGGCCCATAGTGTATTTAAGTGATGGTATATTATGGGAATTAGAGGCACATCCTACAATTCATAGTGGCACCACATGGTGATTTTTCCATATTGACATTTATCAATTGAAACTGGTTGCGTTTGACGTATTCTAAAGCCAAATGAATGAGATATGGCAATTTGTCCAGTTTGTCCCAACACAATATGTAAAATAGCCCTATTTAGATTTTCCTGATTCATAAAGAGAGGTATTGAGGTATATTCTAGCTTAATATTTTATAATAGTATCAGTCTCTAAAATCAAATTGTCCGATATGCCTGTAAAAGGCATTGATCAAACCAAGCTGACTGCGTGATGGACTTAGGATGGAATTACATATATGTATATATATAATATATATATTATATATAAATATGGGTATGTATATATATAATATATATATTATATATAAATATATATATATATATATATATATATATATATATATATATATATATATATAGCACCGTTTCGCCGTATAACGTAGAAATACTATCGTAAAACTGGATGAGGTTTAATCTTGTCTACCGTATTCCACGACTGGAGTTTGGCAAAGTGACTTCATGAGGCGAAGCCGAGTGAAGTCCGGAGCCAAAACTTCAGGAGTGGAATGCGATGGACAAGATTAAAACAAATCAGGTTTTGATTTTATCCTACCCTATCTCCTCGATTTTGGGATATTACGTGAAAACAATGCTGTATGCCACTAGTGGCATATAAAACTCCGTATGTCAGTCAGTGTGGCATACGGAAACCCAATGTTAAGCCTATGGGATTTTATATTAGGGGTAGGATAACATATGGAACCGTGTTCCCTACTTAAAAATACAGAACACTGTTCCGTACGCGTCAACTAAAATATTATAGAGAAACAGGCTTACTGTCTCCGTACGGATAAAATACGCTGTAAAATCGGCGATCAGATCAACCGATGCCGAAGGCAGAGGTTCATCTGATCGCCGATTTTACCAAGTATTTTATCCGTACGTGGACAGTCAGCCTGTTTCTCTATTATTATATACCTTAAAATATCGAATTTTTAACTTTGCTACTGGGGGAATATTTGGATTTTGCCGCCGTACATGCCCCGTACGCCACATACATACCCCGTACGTCACCTAGGTGTCGCACGGGTATAAATACGACATGGGTAGGAGCGGGCAGTATGTGTAGGATATACTACCACAGGTATATAATAATAGTTGTTTGGCAAAATTAAGTTAATTATTTTATTACTTATTTGGAACTCAGTCACAGCGAGTACTAATTTCGGGGATATAGTAAATAAAGCCCATCATGCTTGAACAGGCTACAAACTCAAGTATAATTTAGGGTTCGTACAGAAATCGGCATAACGCCTGGTTCCATACGAGCCATGAATTAGCATCTCGTTGTGTAGCTTGTAGAGTATGCTCAGGTATTCTACCCATCTCAATCAACATCTTCAAAAACACAGTCATTGTGTAGATTACTGTGACCCCTTCACCATACAGGTGGGCAGCGATCCAGTGACTATTAAAGCAGGTGCAAGTCACCACCTTATTCTACTCGATCGCCCCTGGACACATATCAATATACCACTTAACATAGTCAATGCCAGATACCAGATCCCAGTGCAACACCACTAACCTGCCTCCTCTATTATATATAGGCCCGTTTCCATCGGCCGATTTCCCGTCACCTATCGACAGTCAGGAAGCACCGACGGACTTTTGGCACTGTGACCCAATATCGGTCAATGGAAACAACCAAGGTCGTTTTTTTTTTTTAATAGTTTCCTATACCGACGCACAATCAGTGGCACCACTGACAGACTTTCTGTGTAATCAAAAAGTCTAAGCAATCTTCGTCGGCCAATGGAAACGGGCCTATATCCCTGACAAAGACATGCCGGACTTAGCTGGGGAGGCACTGTGTCTGGCAGCACTCCAATTGCTCTACTCCGCTAGAGCAAACATTGATCTGCATATTGTACGTTCTCAGGGATTGAACAAAGTGAATAGGAGCGTGTTGGCCTTGACAGCTGGATTGATCCTACTTGTATAATGAGAGGCATGATTATATGTCTATTTATATCGTAATTGAAAGGCAAAAGTCAATCTAGGGCCGTACACACTGTAGGATCGTATACATTGTAGGACCGTATACATTGTAGGATCCTATACATTGTAGGATTGTATACATTGTAGGATTGTATACATTGTAGGATCGTATACATTGTAGGATCATATACATTGTAGGATCGTATACATTGTAGGATCGTATACATTGTAGGATTGTATACATTGTAGGATCGTATACATTGTAGGATCGTATACATTATAGGATCGTATATACATTGTAGGATCGTATATACATTGTAGGATCGTATACATTATAGGACCGTATATATTATAGGACAATATACATTACAGGGTCATCTACATTATAGGAGTGTATACATTGTAGGATCGTATACATTATAGGATCGTATACTATAGAGGAAACCTATGAAAGTTTATGGTCAGAGCTCATATCACATCGAGTTTGAACCACGAAGTAATTCACAAGGCGAAGCCGCATGAATTACATAGCGATTGAAACGAGATTGGATCAGGCTCTTACCCTGAACTTGAATGAGTTTCTGAATATATCTCACCCTCCACATTGACTAATGGGCTAACATTTGTGACATAATCCCCCCTTGGATATTTTTCCTAAACATCTCATGGGCATTGGATACGAGTTCCCAATGTTAAGTCTCTGGAGAAAAAATACCAGGGGTGAGATAAATTATAGAGTCATACACATTATTGGGTCGTATACATTGTAGGACTGAATACATTATAGGGTTGTATACATTATAGGATCATATGCAATACAGGGTATGACAATCAATGTGTCACGCATTGATTGGAATAAAAGCTCTATAGTTATGAAAGCCATAGAGTTTTGCAACGAGAAAAACAGACTGTCATAAGCAATCACCTGTTCCTGCTCCGAGAGCCAAATGATACGCCATAAAAGTGAGACTGCAGAATACTAATAAGAGAAAACGTAATTACTGCGCTTATAGGGAGGGCCCTTCGAAGTCTTTCGTACGTATTAATGGAACACAAGACCGAGAAGTGATGAATACTTGGTAAAATGGACGATCAGATAAACATCTGCCTTCAGTATCAGTTCATCTGATCATCAATTTAAAGTGGAATTCACACGATGGGGTTCATGTACCTCACAGGGTTAAAAATCTCATGAGATTCTTTTCCTATATATGGGAAAATATCGCTAACGATTACAGGAGAAATGAAACATGCCTCAGGGAACGGGAACCCTAAAATAAAAGAGATTGTGTTCGAGTACAGAATCTGAGGAGTATTTGTCCTAAACAAACACCCTGTCAAGGACTTGAATCCCATCGTGTGAATCCCGTTTTACCGCAAATTTATCCTACCCCGCATATAAATCTCCATAGACTTAACATGGTGGGCCTGTATGCCACGGTTATGCCATAAAATATTTATATGCCACTGGTGACATATGAAGTAAAAAAACACATGACAGGGTAGGATAAAATCTAAACATCACTCAATTTCATATAATTGTTTATATTCCATTCGTTGTCTTCTGCTACAAATATCACTCAGCTCCGCATCGTGATATCATTCCGCGAAGACAACTCATGCCATATAAACAATCATATGAAATTTCGTGATGTTTCATGATATTATCACATACAGCCATATTAAGCCTGTTTCCGTATAATAGGAGATGAGCACCCTAATGCTTGATAGGCGCCAAGAGAATATGTGTAGTGACACATTGGTGACAGTGTTGACAGGACGTGTTTATGGTGAGGCTGAGAGCTGTCAGCCTCCCTTTCACACTCACTCGTCCACTGTGATCTCTACATGACCTTTGACCCGTCCTGACGTCAGACGCTAACCGCGCTAAAAGCCTCAGTGTGTCGCTAGGTGGCGCCTTGGAGTTCTCTTTATCGCCTCTTTCAAGAGCTCCAGAAAATTCAAGCAAAACATGAACAAAGGTAGGGCACATATTAAAGCTCAGCACCCACTGTCCCGACACACTACGAAAAGATCTGCGATTTGGCTACAATAAGAAATTTTCCAGTCGTAGAGCTATCGGAAGGGCTCTGTCGGAGTGTGTTGGAGTGTATCCGAGTTCACATCGTAACACAGATTCCACTGCTATGATGAACTCGTTCGTTCCGACAGAAAATCTGATATTGTGCCTTAACACTTATCGTAAGGCTATCGTAGTGTGTCAGAAGCCTAAATCGTGACAGTGGGAGCCTGGCTTTTGGCTGGGCACCCACTGCTTCCGACACTCGGACATGGCTATGACATCCATATTCAAACCGTAGCCCTGTCGGAAGGGGTGTGTAACCGCACCCCTCTCATAAGATCTCACACTCTCTAAGTGGTATTCTGTATTCCAGTCCAAATAAAGCCACTACGGCGCCAAGTTGTTGAAAAACAACACATTTTACCCTACCCCTCATATACATCTCCATAGACATAACATACTGTGACTGTGTGCCATGGTCATGCCATAAAATATCTATATGCCACGGGTGACATATGAAGTTAAAAGTACATGATTGGGTAGGATAAAATCTAAACATCACTCAATTTCATATGATTGTTTACATGGCATTCGTTGTCTTCTGCTACAGATATCACTCCGCTCCGCTTCGTGATATCATTCCGCAAAGACAACTCACGCCATACAGACAATCTCATGAAATATCGTGACGTTTCTCGATAATAGGCATGTTGACAGGCTTCGGGTCGTTTCAGGAGAGTGATGGTAAAAGAAGGCACATGCTCCCAGTCAAAGTCTAAAAGAGAAACGTCCTTGTCAAGTCAAGACTTAAATAATTAAAGTCAGAGTGACTACACCATGTTACTGCAATGAACAACCTCGAGGTGCTCTCTTCCTACAGTGTGATGGATACTAACGTCAGTACAAGTACAATTTATTATCCATGTATACAAAGTCCCCATTGAAAGTGTATGGAGACTCAGCAGACCACTACCCATTGTTAAAAAACGGTCAGATACCATAACTATGGTATACAAGTTTCAAATCGGTGGTATATGGCCTATTATCCCGCTTTACTACAAATTTATCCTACCCCGCATATAAATCTCCATAGACTTAACATGGTGTGACTGTATGCCACGGTTATGCCGTAAAATATTTATATAAAGTAACATATAAAGTCAAAAACATGTGACAGGGTAGGATAAAATCTAAACATCACTCAATTTCATATAATTGTTTACATGGCATTCGTTGTCTTCTGCTACAGATATCACTCAGCTCCGTTTTGCGATATCATTCCGCAAAGACAACTCATGCCATATAAACAATCATATGAAATATCGTGATGTTTCATGATATTATCTCACCCCAGATATTTTTTCTCCATAGACTTAACATTGGGAACTCGTATCTAATGCCCATGAGATATTTAGGAAAAATATCCAATGGGGGATTATGTCACAAATGTTAGCCCATTAGTCAATGTAAAGGGTGAGATAAATTCAGAAACCCATTCAAGTTTAGGGGAAGAGCTCAATCCCATCTCGTTTTAATCGCTACATAATTCACGCGGCTTCACTTTGTTAATTACTACACGATTCAAACTCGATGGGATACAAGCTCTGACCCTAAACTTTCATGGGTTTCCTCTATAAAATCCGTGCTATACATAGACAATAATCGATGGTTTTGTGGACAGGCGGCCGTAAACCTCGAGTGGTTTACAGAGCTTCCTGTCCACAAAATCATCGTTTGTTGCATTTATTATCCATCTTTTAGAATAAATTAAACATTATAATTGCCATATTAAAGGGTATAACAATAGGGACTACTTCTTTGCTATATAGCAAAAGGGACTATTTTCCCCGTATACCATGGTTTTGAGGCCGTATACCACAGGTTTGAATCTGTATACCACAGTTACGGTATCTGACAGGTTTTATACAATGGGTCGTGGTTTACTGAGTCTCCATACATTTTCAAGGGGGGCTTTGTATACGATGGATAATAAAGGAAAATAGTCCCTCTGTGCTAAAGAGCAAAAAATAGAGATAAAAGAAGGGTGCAGGATCTATGGTCAGAGAGTGCACACCAGTTTCCCCTCAGGATGGTACTAGACTAGGAGCAAATAGTACATTCATCATAGATGAATAAACGTGGAATTGTAAGAAATAACAATTGAAAGGTTTGGCTTATATTCTGTCTATGGTCATTTTGCAACACACTTGCACCTAGTCAACTTGCCATCTACAACAGTCTAGGTCTAGAATACAAATATATTAAGCACCAGTGGATCAATGAGGTATTTCGGTCTCTATTGATTGGTCATGGTCAGCTGGGCACGCCTCTTAGGCACTGAAATACTGGCCCTCTGATTCTTTCTAAATGCCACAGTGTTAGCAGAAGGATAGTGAAGGGATAGTAACCCACTTGGCACCCAGTCAACTTGCCATTTCTACAACTGCCTGACTAGGATCCAAATATACAGGACACTGAGACACTGGCCCTCTGCTCCTTTCCCAATATCACAGTGTTAAGACGGAGATGGTGAAGGATAGTTTTTTTTGCAACAAGCTTTTACAAGTCTATGTGACCACTCTAACCTTTAGGCAGCGTATTTTGAGGCCGCCGCTCAACAAGTACGATGCAAAAACAAGTTCGAAGTCTATGTGACCAATCTAACCTTTAAGTACGATGCAAAAAACAAGTTCGAAGTCTATGTGACCACTTTAACCTTTAAAGCCAATGCCCATCTACCGATTTTGGAACATTTATGTACGTTTGTCGGCGACAAACGGGCGGTAATTTGTCTCACCCAAGGCATCCTAACGGAGTCGGCCGTAGTCGGTAGATGTAGGACAGCTAGGCAAGGGTGAGCCACCGATTAGTAGACCGATTTGCTTAGGACTAATATCCAGCACCTCATCTCCTCAATGTCCACCGGTCGAGCGAAGGGTTATGTAATTTGCCTACGACAAGTTGACCAACTTCTATATGATTTTGAAACTAATCGCTCAACCCTGAATCTGTAGATGGGCATCAGGCTTTAGGCAGCGTATATGAGCCTGTGACCCACGCTCAATAAGTACCATGCAAACCACTGCGTGTAAACAATCCCTTACAGTGCAATATGACTGTGATCAATGTGTGACGTCACGCAATGTCATGACACCACATGACGTAGCATGACGTCATCAGTAAGTGCTGTACACAGAGGAGTGCACATCTTCAACCTGATCAATCCTGACCTCCAATGTGGTCTGGATCAGAGCAAATATTCACTTAGTTGACATATTTCCGCTGAAGCAATAATGATTTCATTTGCATACGTCAATATACCTTGTCTGAAATTGGACGATATAATGAGGCAATTTATATGGATGGCATATTCATAGTGAGGGAAGGAGCATCCCTGTAGCTTTGTTCATTTTTTTTCTATTTGCCTTTAAAATTTTAGTTTTGGGATGATTTGTTAACCCTTCAGGCATCAACCAAATCAGTCATCTCATTACACCCCATCAAAACCAAAACCAACCACGATATGATGTTTTGCAAAGGTATACATCGAATAATTGAAAGAATGTATTAGTGCCGACTCCAGTAGTAAAAGAGTTCATAGAAAATGTTTTTGACATCTACTATCCCAAGAGGGACCAGACGGCAGAACGGCCTAGGCCGAGTCTGGGTTATCTGTAGGATTCGACCCTAATAAAGTTTGAAAAAAAACACCAAAAAAAAACCCAGCTTAGGCCAAATAATACCCAATTGAGGCATTAACTGGTCCAGTCCGAATGAGGCCTCAAGACATCATTTCCCTGAGATTTATTAAATAGATTTAAACTAGGTAATAATGGACTAATACGCATGGAAATAGTATTTGAGATTTGCAGGTGAAATAGAATTTAATATCAATGATGATGTATCACATCACGTGAATATGCCACCAAATTATGCCTTCAGAGGACAATATGCCCGTCACCTAGCGATATGAACTGACACTAGCACTGTCCTTACACACGTCGCCATTCCGCAGGCACTTGTCCTCAAAGGGTTAAGTCCAATGCTGATCTACCGATTTGGGGTTGAACGATCAGTTCCCGAATCGTATAGTTGTAGGTGAACTTGTCGAAGGCAAATTACATAACCCGAACGGGAGGTATTTTCAATGTTCTGTTGTCGCAGACTGGATTTATCAACATGTTGATAAACTTTTGGTGAGTGATTTAGGGACATTGACCGACAACTCATCGACGACAAAAGAACGTCTCCAGGTTGGGGGTTCACTAATCGTTGGACCCTTGCCTAGCTGCCCCACATCTACTGACTAGGGCCAACTCCATTAGGATGCCTTGCCTGAGACAAAGTACCATTCCTTTTGTCGCCGACAAAGGTACATCAATGTTCCGAAATCGGTAGATGTGGATTGGACTTTTAAGGGTCTGCTCTGGCAAGGACCGCTTACCAGGAATACGCGAAAACAGGGTTTCATTTTAGGGATCGTAAAAAAACTAATTATCATTAGATAAACAAGTATTTCCTCCTTTTTCCTGTGGTCATATGTCAACTTTAGGTACAACGATGTAGGTTATAGGCCAGCTATAAAGTATACAGAGCCATTCCACTGTGAGCTGATTTGTTGGATAAAATATACGGCAGTAATCTCTTAATCTGTTTGATCGGATAAAGTGCACACATATTTGCTGACTTAACGTAAAATCAAACACCGTTAGAAGTAGGCCCCATTTGGAACCTTTCCAAACACGTCTGCCAACTCTAACCTGTATTAGTGTTACCCACGGACCAAACATCGAAAAGTGAAATACGTATGCTTTCAAAATAATTTGTATTTTCCAAAATAGAATTTGATAAAAATTTGATACTAAATATTGACAGCGGCCCATGCCAACAACTGAAGAAGTTTAAAGGCATAATGGGCAATTTTCCTTGAAAAGTAAAAACCATGCCAGTTTTCTGGAAATTTAATTAATATATGATGATCTCCAAGTGTTACGGAACACATAACTAACTTAAACATTGGGGGTCACCATGCTAGTTTTGAATTTAAATATCTATATTATGATGCTATTACAATATACTACACATGTATATAAAAGTTGCTTTTCACATAATAGAATACATGTCACGTTCTCCAAACTTTCACAGAATATAGTAAATGTATATTACTACATATTAAGGATTGTAAAGCCATAGGTAACTCTCATTGTTCAACCCTGAATCAGTAAATGTTCATCGGACTTAATCCTTTGAAGCTGGTGCCTGCGGAAGGGAGATATGTGTAAGGACGAGTGTCAGTTCATATCGCTAGGGGACGAGCATATTGTCCTCTGAAGGCATAATTTGGTGACATATTTATGTGATGTGATATGTCATCCTTGAAATTGAATTCCATTTCACCTATAAGGAAAACTATATTCATCAGTACATTTCCTATGTTAAGGGGGTGTTCCACTGGACCGACGGTAGCCAATTCCGTAGCCAGACAATCGCCGATTATTATCGGATGCCCAAGAATTTCTCAAATCTTTGAAAATGGTCATTTATTAAACTATTATTATCAGAATTAAATAAATTACAATACGTGAGCTTCCTCCTAAGGGCCCAGGAACAATTGATCGGATGAGAAATCGGCCTGGTGGATTGTGCCCTTAAATCAGTAATAAATTGGCCTAATTTATCTATTGAGTGAGGCCATCTCGACAACATATTATAAATCACTCATTTGGTATCAGGATAAGTCAAAGGAACTGCCGTGAAATCATAATTGTCAGTACTTGTAAATCACCAGGGACCTGTTTCACTAGTTTTATGACATGTCTAGAAGACGTCTAGATGGTGTGTCCGGTTTCATAAGAACTAGACATTAGACTTCATTTTGTCCGTTCTTGCTTGCACTGTTGGTGCTGCTTTTCATGTCTGTCTCGCACTTTTGTCATGAAACTAGTGAAACAGGTCCATGATGTGTAGATTTGTCTAATTCTTATGTTTGGGGTCTGTCTTTTCATAAGGGCAGCTACTTGTGTTGTCATGAAACTAGGCAACCCCAATGTCTGTATGGTGTCACAGACATGTCATGAAACTAGTGAAACAGGTCCCTGGTTATACCACTGTGGATTGTAGGATATGCCTTTAATACGCTGAGAGGTGGGTTTTTATTTGCTGCCCGCTCTCTGACCCACATTGCCAAGTGCTCAGTCCACACCTCACCAGAACGGCTTCCTGTACTTAGCAGGAATGCCAGGTCAAAAACGTACGACATGCTTAATTCCCGGGAATTGCCTTGACACAAGGTGTTAAGTCGGGAGGCGAGAATGAGATATCTTGCTATAGATGATTCATCATCTTTATCCTACCCCTAATAAAAAACGCCATAGGTTTAACATTGACTCAGTGTATTTGACATAGCGTTGGATAAAGTGTTATTTATACACCGAGGTGAATAAAAAAACGGACCAATCAGGGACGAGATAACGAAAGTAGATCCGGCAGCATTGATAACTACTAACATGGATAATTACAAATATTCTCTGTATATCGGTGAGATGGGGTAGGATAAATACGAAACCGAACTCGAGTTAGCTTTGTCAATGTCTATGCCACTCTGGTCAGGTCTGCTACTCACTAAACTCGGCTAACGCCTCGTGTAGTAATACACGACCTGCCCATCGTGGCATAAACATTGACAAGCCTAACTCTCGTTTGGTTTCTACTAATTATTGAGATTTCACAGACACAACACATTTATAGTGTAGATCATAAGATCTAAGGTGTATTTATATTAAGTGTGAGGTATAAATATGACGGTAAACTTTTCTTGTATTAATCTATATAATAATGTAGATCATGAGATCTTATTCTGGCTACGAGTATTAGCTATATAAAGTGGTGGAATAAGAGAAAACGTTGTTACTGAGCCCGTAGGGATGGCCGTTCGAGATCTTTTGATGCCATGAATACGTCCAGACACCGCAGGTAGAGGGAGGTATTTATGGCATCAAAAGACCGAGAATGGCATCCCTACGGGCTCAGTCACTACTTTTTCATATTATTACATACCTAAATATCAAGAAAAAATGCCATTTTATGTACTTAATTTATGTGCCTGTAGACTCGAGGCATGCACTACGGGCACAGTGCGCCCGAATATTCACTATGGGAGCAGTGCACCCGAACATTATAAATACTATACCCCTAGCAGCGGGAAGTAATTCATAGATATTCGGCCACAGGTATGTAATAATTAAGCAGAACTGTCTTTAGAAACGTATTTTGAACCACTACGCTCACTCGTTTGGATGCTCCGTATCATCACTCGGCGTATACGTTTCGAAAGCGGTTCTGTTTTTATCTCACCCCCAACATGGACCTTACCGTCGATTTTAAGCAATAATATAATCATGTATTGAATTGTTCAAACAATAGCGTCGGAACTATTGTTGCTGCAGCTGCGGTTCAAACAATGGCGCCGGAACTATTTCTTTTCCGCGACGTTCATTGGTCGCACCATATATAGATTCTACGCCACTGCAATGGCAGAGAATTGACACTCTAGGTAGGTGAGCGTGGCGTATTTTATTTCAACGTTAACTCAATGGCACAACCTGTACCAGGGGTGAGATAAAATGCTTTATTTACCCCCTTATTTGTTCTGTTATGTCCTGTCATGTCTGTTTGTTTCTGTTCGGCTTATGATGGAAGGCCGCTGTGTATCGGCGAATTATTTGTCGTTATGTTTGTTTACTGAATAAAAAAGCAACATACTAGATCTGGAAATCTTATATCAGTTATGGTATATATATATATTCTTTCTTAAAAGGTTTTTTTTTTATTCATACTGGAGTTCCCGGTTTTGAGTGTTTAACCCCTTTATTATCCACCTAATATGTTTTCTCTATACTAAACCTACTGAGCCTACAGATTGCTACTATATTTAAAGGAGAAAAGGTTCTGAGAATGCCAAGAAGTGTGTGAAAAGATCAGAAGCTTTTTTGTCTTTCCATTCAAAACTTAAATCTGGAATGCTGAATAATACATACAACATTACCATGATTTTGATCTGCAGGGTTGTTTCCTCCTTTTTTCTTTTATCAGTTTATTTATCCTGGAGTTGAAAAGGCAAGTACATGCCTGTTTTCGATCAATACCAGCATTAAAGCTTCGAATACATTCTGATTTGGGCTGTAAATCAACGACTATATAACCAACTAACTGAACATTATAGAATATCTGCAAGTGGGCAGCTTTACCATCAAGAATTACATTTTGTGTATAAATATAATAATATAGAATATCAATACAGTATAGTGGTCAATGTAAATGCTAGTGACAACTACACTATTACCTATTAACCTTTACAATAACATTCCTAAGACATATTAATAATACATTCAATAAAGTAAAACATTATACATCCTGTATAACACAGCAATCACACCTATCACCTTGTAGTTGACACAACGCAATAACCGCGCATGCATTTGGATATTACTTGGCGTCAGCCACGTGGAGAAAAATCATGGTAATATTGTGTAAATCCTCCATCGCCTCCATTCGCGATATTCCTCAGAATCCCCTCTGCCCAGATTTTAGGCGTACAATGGCAGCGTCGCAGTATAACAATAGACGTATGATAAATTACTTGCTAATCTTAACCCTTTAAGGACGGGTGACTGAGGCCGCCCTGCTCCCGTGAGGACGGGTTTGGGTGGCAGTTTGACCCGCTAGAGGGCAGGCACATAATCGTCAAAACTCAAAATTAAGGTTTGTAATCACATAATACGATATATAATCATAAATAATTTGTTTCTTTTCAATAGAAATATTGAATATGATGTCATATCTACATATTGGAAAGATTTCATGAATATTGTTCTATTATCTCTTTGTTAAAACACTCTTGTAGATATTTGAACAATGATGCCTCCATGCATCATGCGTCTTTAGAGTGGTGATGCCTTGAGGCATCATGCGTCTTTCGTGCGGTAATGCCTCCAGGCATTATGTGTTCTTAAAGGGTTAATACGATTATACATACATCTTCACGACATATGAGCTACCGCGTTGATGCCACGTCGGAATGGTACATAAAGATGCTCTGTCAGTGTTCGAATTGTGTGCCAGTGCTGATTACGAGTAGTATTGCCTCAATGCATTCTAACATTTGTGACTTTTTAATATGGCGCGCAAATGATAACCACAGACATTTAACGCAGTAGGTCTGTTGTCGCTCAGCCATACATGAATAAATTCTCATTTAACTCTCTTAAATCACCGCAAAAACAACATTTTATTGTGGGAGGGATATCACAGGACTGATAGTACTCGTCCTTATGGTCTGGGGTGTGTTTTTCACAGAAATGATTAAGATTTACATCGGCGATAATGGCCTTCTGATTGTAATGGATGATTATTTTTTGTGGTGCGGACAATCCCAATTTGTTATGAATATCTCGTAAAGATGTTATATTCCCAACTACTTATTGTAAACATATATATCAAATAATATTAGCATATATACGATCATCTATACATAATTGTCTTGAAAGACATAAAGCCTGATCATGAGAACGCAACAAAGACCACGATAAGATCCTTTATTATCGCTCTTTCTTAAAAACACCTCCCTGGTTGACAAATAAGAAAATTGTATTATTGTTATCACTTTATCGTTGCCTCCTCTTCCTCCACCCTCAAACGTCCAGTATTCATCACCCATGGACAGGGACAGGGACACACTCCAGCTTGACCTTGCTCGAGTACATTGGTCCCCATGGCAACGGCAGGCCAAGAGGTGGTCTCTGGGGCTTTGATGTACCTGGCGGGTTTAGGCCCTGCGAATTGGCAGCCCTAGACGTGCTCAAGTCTTTGATTATGAACATTCATTAAATGATTAAAAACAATAAGAATCAAGTCAATTAAAGTCTGTATCCTTCTCTGACTGGCCCATGAATCAAAGACTTGTCCACTATGAACCAAATCTCCTGTTTATGGCCCCAAGCCACTCCCTGTAACCCTATACCTCCTCCTCCCCTCCCCCTCCCTTCCTCCAGTTCCCTGGCCGCCTGTGTTGTCATAGCAATAAATGTCATCTGCTGCTGACTGTGACTTGATTGAGATCAAAGTGAGAGGGTCTTAATCTCCCAGCAGATATCCTGACCAGTAGCCAGGATATCTGTATGGAGAGTGTTGGGAATGCTGGAGCTAAACAGTGCCAGAAATCCAACACCATTACCGATTGTACCAGTCCCTGTATCCCAGCGAGGAGGGTAGCCACAGGATGCAGGGACTGGAGCCAGTCTATGGCAGCCCCTGCGTTTTGATTAGAGCTGAGTGCTTTCTACAGCTTCTAGACGATGCACGTCTTCACCATTGAAGAACGACACAATCTATTTGTATAACAAAACCCCGCTTAAGGGGACATCCTCCGTTACGAGGCAATTATTCCCTTCAATGGGGTGGCGGAGTTTTTAGTCTATTGATAGTTAGGCTATGTAGTATTTATATAGGACTGGATCGAGAATTATATAAATACTCAATACTCTATGAGTTTGGATGTGCCGCAATCATCTTCGGGGCGAAGCCGAGTGATGATTATGGCACATCCAAATGAGCGGAGTACTGTGTATTTTACAATTCCAGTGCGGTTCTGGATTTATCTCACCCCTTTCAATGACATTAAATAACATCACAATATCAGAATAATTCAAATCACTTAGCAAATTCATATGATGTTATCTCATATTCACTCCGCCACGGTCATGGCATAGGATTGTCACTTTACGGGGGTGATCTTCGAGTATTTTTTTCTAACATTATTCCCATGGCTACACTTATACCAGGGGTGAGATGAATAATACCCTTATGCAGGTGCCACTATGGCATAGAGACACTGTTATAACCACACAGCCACCTCACAGACCCCTACCTGACTCCTACAGGGGCATACATAGGCCGTTGCCTGTAGTCTGATTGTCTAGACACTTGATTGTCTCTCTGCTTCACATAGGTCGTAGGGATATAGATAGCGAGGGAAACCAGCATGGGCAGTTTAGAGCAAGCCTGTGACTCCCCGATGAGCGCCACCAGGGGTCACTGGGGTGCCCATAGACTGGCTCCAGTCCCTTTATCCTACCCCTAATAAAAAACTCCATAGGCTTAACATTGGGTCACTGTATTCGGTCTGGAGTTCAGAAAAATGAAAAATATCGCTCTAGTGGGATACACTTGACTAATGACGCCATTTGTTAATGTAGAAGTAATTTAGACGGGCGGGGTAGGATAAATTCTAAACCAAACTCGAGTTAGTCATGTTATTGTTCATTGCACTCCGGCAAGATCGCATATTACTGCTCTCGGCTTCGCCTTGGGCAGTAATAAGCGATCTTGCCATCGTGCGATAAACAACAACATGACTAACTCTTGTTTGGTTTCTCCATAGTATCCTATGGCTACCTTTCTCGCTGGGATACAGGGACTGGTACAATCGGTAATAGTGTTGGATTTCTGACGCTGTTTAGCTCTGGACAGCATTTCCAACACTCTCCATACAGATATGCCATAAACAGGACATTTAGTTCATAGTGAACAAGTCTTTAATTCATGGACCAATCAGAGAAGGATACATACTATAATGAACTTTATTCTTATTATGTTTAATCATTTATAATTAATGTTCATAATCAAAAAAGACTTGAGCAAGTCTAGGGTGCCCGGAATGATCCGCACTCGTCTTCCAGTTACCTTCCAGTGTATACCTCTGAGGGTCAGTCTGGTAACAGAACCACTCCTGAACGGATCGAGCTCTGTTCTCCAAACTTTCCAGTACCCCACTTATCCTAATCTCCTATTGCCCTGTGAAACGTTGTGGGCCTAGAATCTCAGGGGCCTCCCGGATAGGCCTCCGGATTACTGGAGGCAGGCCCGTGTTGCGACTCTAGTTGTTATCTCAATATCAAAGTAGTGCTTTTGACGTGGAAACATACTCTCTTTTGTGTAATCCGGGGCAATAAAGTGGCTCAGATTTTGTTCTGAAGTCAACAATCACGACTTGGCATCTGACTTGGCTATGTTTCTGAATATGGTATCCATCTCTCTTTTGAACCATACCTTGCTGCGACTTTTCTAAAGTGCTTTATTGACTGGGCCCATATACGCTGCCTAAAGGTTAGAGCGGTCACATAGACATAGACTACGGGCTTGCGAGTACCGTAACTCATACTCAATGGGCGATAAACAGATAAATATTTCCAGGTTTAGATAAAATCAGAAACAGTCGAGTTCGGTCCCGATCCGCCATCTCGTTCGGAGCGCTTCAGAATGCTCCAAACTCGATGGCGAATGGGGACACATACCAAACACTCATTAATTCTGTTCTTAGTATATCGATACATTGGACCATTGTGAGCGTTACCTCACCTTCTTTTTTACAAATCGGCATTTACCCAACACTGCGGTGGTTACCATACATCTTAGATACTATGGAGAAACCAAACAAGAGTTAGTCGTGTTGTTGTTTATCGCACGACGGCAAGATCGTGTATTACTGCGAGAGGCGAAGCCGAGAGCAGTAATATGCGGTCTTGCTGGAGTGCGATGAACAATAACACAACTAACTCGAGTTTGGTTTAGAATTTATCCTACCCCGCCCGTCTAAATTACTTCTACATTAACAGATGACGTCATTTGTCAAGTGTATCCCACTAGAGCAATATTTTTCATTTTTCTGAACTCCAGACCGAATACAGTGATCCAATGTTAAGCCTATGGAGTTTTTTTTAGGGGTAGGATAAAAACACATTCCTATTATTGGACAACAAAACAACTGGAGTAGGATGGAAGATAGGCCGATGAAGCCTTTATCCTGAACTCCAGTATAAATAAAAGCTTTTAAAAAAATGGCTACACTTGTGGTAATCACCTTTCAATCTTAGCACACGATAAGATGATAAGATATCTAAATCCTCCTCCGTCCTTATTTAAATCATATCATCAGAAAATATCCAAACATCCTTTCACCAGAATTCAGCTCCGGGAAATAACATCTAAAACAAATACCTCCTTCCTCACGTGTGAAAGCCTCCGACAAATCAAATCCTAGTTTTATTCAATACCAATATTCTCCAAGGAAGAAAGTGGTCGATCGTGTGCAGAATGATTGCGCTAACACTCTGCCGCACTCACACCCACACACCCGCCTGTAGACTTGCTCAAGTCTTTGATTATGAACATTCATTAAATGATTAATCACAATCAGAATAAAGTTCATTAAAGTATGTATCCTTCTCTGACTGGCCCATGAATCAAAGACTTGCCCACTATGAACCGATTCTCCTGTTTATGGCCCCAAACCTGGGCCCGTTTCATAACCCAGGATCGTACATGTAGACCCTTTTCTGTACGCCATAGAGACCCAGGGACGATGAGGGTCAATTTCGTTCAACACTTATGGACGACCTTATGGACGGCCAATATTGTCTTAGCCAACAGATTTAAATATTATTAGACGATAACCCTTGTACGAGGTACAGAAAAGGTTCTTCATGTACGATCTTAGATTATGAAACTGCCCCCTGTATCCCAGCGGGGAGAGTAGATATAGGATGTAAGGACTTGAGCCAGTCTAACCCGCCCGTTATGTCGGCGCCAAAATGATGGATGTCGTGCATTGAATCGGAGCCGGCGAGCGAGCTCTTGTCGCCCTATTCTGTATCAAATAATTATTTGACTGCACATGGCAGGTCGTGTACGCGCCCAGTGGCCATCAGTGCCAGTGAGCAGCTCAGTAAAGGCCCACTCCCACTTGGCGATTCCTGCCCCCGAAGCGCCAGATCCACTAAGGCGACCAAGCGAATGCGTCTGCGATCCATGCGACTGTGCGAATCCCATGCGATAATATCTAATATATGAAGTGCCAGATCCACTAAGGCGACTGTGCGAATGCATCTGCGATCCGTGCGACTGTGCGAATCCCATGCGATAATATCTAATATATAAAGCGCCAGATCCACTAAGGCGACCAAGCGAATGTATCTGCGATCCATGCGACTGTGCGAATCCCATGCGATGATATTCAATATATTGAATATTGTCGCAAGGCATTCGCATGTCCATGCGAACTTCTGCGAACGTCTACGAACGTCTGCGAACCCATATTCGCATGGAAAGTCGCCTTAGTGGATCTGGCGCTTTAGATATTCGCATGTCTATGAGAACGTCTGCGAACGTCTGCGAACGTCTGCGAACATGTGCGAACGTCTGCGAACCCAAATTCGCATGGAAAATCGCCTTAGTGGATGTGGCGCTTGAGACTACTGCCGGGCACGATCGGCAGGAAGCGCCAGTCGCACCGCAGCTGGGATGGGCATAGTTGGCGACTCAGTCTAGGTCACAGCAACGGGCCGGCGATCATGCCCTGATATATTTCAAACATGTTTGAAATTAAATCGCAAGAGACTGGTACCCTTTTTTTGAAGGAATCCAGTCACTGACTCAAGCCCGAACAATGGGGGGTAGGGCAATAGTCTCTCTGATGACTCAGCCATTTTGTGTTCTCACTAGGCAAATTTTACTTGATAATTGCTGACGGGAGTCCTCTGGTTGCTCAAGAATCGGTTAGTGGGAACCGGGCAGTAAAGGGTGAATTCCACTTTGAGATTTTGGGGTATGAGCAGGGCTTCATTTTGTGATTATAAGCACAATTTTCTAGGAGTCCATCCCAAAAAGGCAATAGTTTCTTGCGATTTCATTTCAAACATGTTTGAAATCTTTGCCCTCCCACCTGCTGTGTTACTAGCGTTTCCCATTTGGAGATACACACGCCAGAGACTAGTGTCCGGCTTAAACCTCGTTTCCATTGGCCGATTATTTGATACCAATCTGCAGTCGGGCACATAACAACATTAGTTAGGTGAATAAAAATGAGGTCTACAGAGAATGCTCACAGATTAATTTGGTATAGATTATGTAACAAGGGCCACTTCCTTTAACGCGGAAAATATGTGTGTGTCTTGAGAATAGAGTAGAAACAGTGCAAATAATCCACCGTCACCAATTGATTGGTGCCAACATACAGTCGGTGGAAACAGCGACATACTTTTAGGGTAACTCAAAAAATCTCTGCTGCTTTCGTAAGCTAATGTAAATGAAGTAATAATCATCATGAAACGCTAGTCACACAGTGGGTTGGAGGGCAAATTCGGCGACTAGCGGCCTGGAAATTAAAAAAAGGTTAAAAATTAAATCGCAAGAGAATAGTGCCATTTTGGGATGGGTTTGAGTTGGTCACTCTTGCCTGCGCCATGGGGGCAGGAAAACAGTCACCAACAATTTTTTGCAGTTTCATGTTCCCATTTGGCAACATTGCAGATTTCTAGAGAGCATTGCTTACAGTCGCCAACTGAAGCCTCACACATGCCATAAAATCTGTCAGTGTGAATCTGGCTGAATCAGCGGCTTCATGTACTGCTCCGTACTGCTCACGAGCAATTTCACTGTCTTTATTTCAGGACTGGTTTGTGAGTGGCATGGATAATGAAATACATTCTGTGCAACGTTTAGCGACTTTTAGATATGATCGCCATGTAACCATATAAACTATCATACCTACATACAACCTTATATGCATGGAGACATACATACACACATATACACGCATACATACATACATACACACATATACATACATACATACATACACACATATACATACATACATACATACATACATACATACATACATACATACATACATACATACATACATACATACATACATACATACATACATACATACATACACACATATACATACATACATACATACATACATACATACATACATACACACATATACATACATACATACATACATACATACATACATACATACATACGGTTCATGGCCGCCTTGAGCCCGGGACGATTTGAGCCTTGGACGCCTTGAACCTTTCTGTGGACGCCTTGAGCCTACCCTGTGGACGCCTTGAGCCTACCCCGATTTGGTGGCCTTGGGCCTCTAGATGTAAAAACCTTTAAAGTACACTTATGCTGGTTTATAGTCATATATACCAAAGCCTAACCCTTACCCAACCCTTTTCTAACCCTAACCCGCCAATCGGAACTAAAATGGGATAGGCTCAAGGCGTCCACGGGGTAGGCTCAAGGCGTCCATGTTTTCGCGCTGACAGGATGCTCAAACGGTAAAAGGCTCAAGGCGTCCAATTCCCCATACATACAAACAAGCATACATACGCAAATGAATACCTACATTTATATATGAACTATATGTACGAGCCTATTATATATATATACCTGCGTATATGTATGTGAATAAATACATATATATTTGTAAGAAAATGAGCCTGACAGCTGAATAGGGCGCAATATGAATAAAGAAATTTAAAAAAGTATTAACAGTGCACATTGGTAACCGTCATAAACATGTGCAACAAATACACAATACAATGATACAATAGGCTATAATCATATATGATACAAGATATCCTAGGCAGGCTGCCAAGATGGCCGTCTCATTATGGTATAACTTTAACAATATTCCGGTTTATGCCTGAATGATAAGACGGAAAGCCTCGCCAAGTGCTAAATCAGCTCTATTTACAAACTTGTTTGTTAAAGCGACAGGTTAGAATGGTTGGACGAACCTGGGGGCCGTTGAATGATAATTCTACGATACAAAAAAGTATTTATATAGAACGTCCTGACCATGCTGTGCAATTCATAGAACGAGATGTAATTTACGGTTTGTACGGGCCGAGGCATTTATGCCGAGTTCCGTAAAAACGGTAAATTATCATCGTATAACCTCGTAAATTACCCGGGTTGAGATCAAATAGAGCCGCCGGGAGCCGAGCCTGGGTGAGCCACGGGCCGCTGGTGTGGAATCATAGAAATTAATTCAAAGTTTGATAACTTCGGATCCAATTAAGATATCGGGAAACGGTTTTCAGGTTTAAAATCGCATCTGTCTCCCCTACAGATCAGGAACTTTTATATCGGACTAGGGGATAGGTAGCATCGCTATTCAAATGGCCATCTCAGAATCGGTTATAATCGGTGAAAGTGCGTACACCGAAATCTTAAGGTCGGGGACAGTCGGTCATAACTGACATGGTAGTAATGCCCGACGCATCGGGAAAAAGCAATAAAATCGGGTGGGTGAAGTGCGTACACCGACCATTTGATGCAGATTGTCACAGACCCGACGGATCCATCGGGAAAAGGTAGAATCGGGCACAGCCGTCGGGTCGGTGTCTTATAGGCTTAGTCCTAGGCGTGCGAGCCTTTGACGATGCTCCGGGTATACTGCTACCTCAAAGGTTTCTGCGCCTGTGTAACCCTGTGTTAACGTTTACATTACAATATAGCAGAACCCCGCTCAAAGGGCACCCCGTATAAGGAACCCACCCTGTGTAAGGGTACACCTTGTTCAGAACGGCTCCCTTAATAAGATGTTTGATTTCACCCCGTGTAAGGGGACATCCAAAATGGGAGGTGCAGAATGCCAGTGTCACCATTTTAGAAGAAATCACTGCTGACGTTATCACTCAGATATAGAACGGATGATTTTTTCCAGTTTTTATTTATCCTGGAAGATCGACTAGGGAGCAAGTCCCTGTTTTCGGTTACCTCCAGTGGCCACATACGATTGGACCAACTAAACTCATATTACTCATTTCATATCATCCTCTCATTATATAATCACTTATCTCATTTTTCCCCCACATTATTTTCGATGTAAGTGGAACATGCTGTATTGCTAGATTATCTTACAGTGGAAGATCTAACCACCGAGTTAGAACTGTATGTATACAATTAAAAAAAAGATTAAAAAAAAGGTTAAATACGATGTGAGCTATAAAAGTTGGCCAGCTTCAAAACCGTGAGTGTAGAGACCACGTCCGGGCCCGCCAAATTACAAACTCACCCGCTCTCTCATTCGAGACATAACACCTGGGACCAGGGACCTGTTTCACTAGTTTTGTGACATGTCAAGATGGCGTCTAGATGGTGTGTCCGGTTTCATAAGAACTAGACATTAGACTTCGTTTTGTCTTTTCTTGCCTGCAGTGTTGGTGCCGCTTTTCATGACTGTCTAACACTTTTATCACGAAACTAGTGAAATAGGTCCATGATGTGTAGATTTGTCTAATTCTTATGTTTGGGGTCTGTCTTTTCCTAAGGGCAGCTACTTGTGTTGTCACGAAACTAGACAACCTTAATGTCTGTATGGTGTCACAGACATGTCACGAAACTAGTAAAACAGGTCCCTGGTCAGTAATTTCGTGACATGTCTATATGGCGTCCATGACACAAGACAGACCCCAAACACGGTGTGTCTGGTTTCAAAGGTATTAGACAATTTCACTCCCCGTAAGAATTAAGTAATGAATCTTTAACACGAGTAAGGGATATATATATAACCTATAATCGTTCCAAATATGAAGAAAATTGGTAGCTCCGACCCGCTGATATTTGACATTAACTGTGACATGCGTTTTGAAACCTGACAAAAGAAATTCCGCTGTTGCCTGCACTGTTGGTGCCGCTGTTGATGTCTGTCTAGGCCTAATGTCACGAAACTACTGAAACAGGTCCCTGCTCCATTCGTGTATGGCCATTTGCGCTTACTCAACGAAAACCTGGCCTCACAAGAAGCAGGTGAGTCATCTCTAAATTTTTTTTTTTATTGGGTATCGATTCGTTAGAGGAAAGACTCCGATCTGCCATCTTACCCTTTTTACTTATGGACATTTAAACAGGTATAGTAATATAACCTAACATTTAGGGAAGACATGATATGATGGTGGATGCCACCTCCTATGAATTGTATGTTAAATTTGGTAAAATTATATAGAGGAAACTCATGAAAGTTTAGGGTCTGAGCTCGTATCCCATCGAGTTTGAATCACGTAGTAATTCACAAGGCGAAGCCGCGTGAATTGCTATGTGATTCAAATGAGATGGGATCGAGCTCTGACCCTTAACTTGAATGGGTTTCTGAATTTATCTCACCCTTAATATTGACTAATGGGCTAACATTTGTGACATTATCCCCCATTGGATATCTTTCCTAAATATCTAATGGGTGTTAGATACGAGTTTCCAGTGTTAAGTCTATGGAGAAAAAATATCTGGGGTGAGATAATTGATCATATACATCCCTCTTCCTACGTCATCGGGATGTATGTGATCAATAATTTTACAGCGTAATTTTGACGTACGAAGACAATAAGCCAGTTTCCGTATATTATCACTCACAAGGGGCTCTTCCACCCGAGTGATCAAGCCAGTAATTCTCACACGAATCTTCCAGTCCTGGATCGGCTTAGATCGGCTTAGTTCATGAATTATGGTTGAATACCCGCTTAGTTAAAGGCATGTCCTACAATTCACGGTGGTACCACCCCTGGTGATTTATAAATATTGTCAATTATCAGTCATAACTGGTTTCTTGGGATTCATTCTAATTCTAAAAGAGTGACTTTAATGCTTTGTCCAGTTTATCAAATTCTAATAGGTATTAAAGGCTAATTTACATTTGCTTGACATACATAGGAAATTTACTGAAAAATATGGTTGTCTTCAATTCTTTCATAAACAAGGACGGTGACCTATGGTTTTTAAAACCTAAATGTGTAGTACTATCTAATATAGATGAGAGTTTGAGGAAAATGACATGGGTTTAAATATGTGAAAAGCAACTTCTTAGAACTTCTATATATTATATTATAAAATTGTCAAAATATTGAGCTCTCAATCACAAATTAGCACGGTGACCCAAATTTTCTAAGTTAGATATGTTTTTTAAAATACTTAGAGATCATCATATTCAAGTTTCAAGAAAATGGCATGGGTTTTAATTTTCAAGCCGAATTGTCTGATATCCCTCTAAGATGTGATTATGAGATCAGCCAGCCTGCCCATTGATCATGTATATAAATATGCGTGTATAAGCACAGACCATAAACTATTTACAGAATTGCTTTAAGCTCCAACTCAACAACACTCAAAAGATAATTGGAAATTATATTAATAGAAGTGGAAGATCTGCCTGTGCAGAACTGGTGAAATCCTTTGATTAAATAAAAAAAACCAAAAAAACCGAAATAATTGGTAATTATATATTAATGACCTATGTGTGTGATTGTATAACTTTTTCTTGTCATGTTTCTGTCTGATGTAAATTAAAAAGAATTGATCAAAAGTTTATTGGAATTAATAATTAAGTAATGAGGCACCTGTCACTGAGAATCGCAACTTCTTAGAACTTCTATATATTCTATTATAAAATTGTCAAAATATTGAATTCTAAATTACAAATTAGCACGGTGACCCAAATTTTCTAAGTTAGATATGTGTTTTAAAATACATAGAGGTTATCATATTCAAGTTTCAAGAAAATGGCATGGGTTTTAATTTTCAAGCCAAATTGTCCGAAAATAATTGACCAAAAGATTATTGGAATTAATATTTAAGTAATGAGGCACCGGAGTTACATTTAAAACCCGGTTTTCCTTGTTTAGTATACTCCATTGTGCCCGTGCTGACACCACCTGCCACTGAGAATCGCTGAGTCATGAGTTGTTGACGAGCAGCTCGGGACTAGCTCAGCTTCTCAACATGGATCGCTCTCCTTGTACTTTGGCAGCACTGCATGCAGCCTCACTTATTATTTTAGCCTGGTATAAACGTCCATAGGGGTAGCATTAGGAACTCGTACTCAACAGGCTTGCGAGTACAGTAAGACCCGGCGTCCACCTACTACGATAGAAATTTAGACCTACCGATATGGCACCGATACAAAAAGCGAATATCGGAGACATATCGGGAAGGTGGAAAATCGTAGACATATGTCTAGACATGCCAATCCACCACGCATTGTATGGGGTTTTTATCAGTGCCTAATCGCAGAAACGTGGTCAACTGCCCCGATATAAGGTGACCTTCCGACGCGATTTTGATTTTGTATCGGGAGGTGCATCGTAGGGCATATCGGTACCATATCGTAGTAGGTGGACGCCGGGCCTAATTCATACTCAAAAGGCAATAAACATATAGATATTTGCAGGCTAAGATAAAATCAGAAAGATATTCATGTTTGGTCTGAGTCCCCGTTCTTCATCTCGTTTGATGCGCTTCGAAATATTCGTTTGGGTATCGTTTCGTTAATATTACTGCATGCTCTAAACTCGATAGCAAACTATTGCATGGAAGAGCAATTTTACATGAATTAAATGCAATAAAAGCATAAAAAAAGAAGGGATACAGACCAAACACTCATCAGCTTCTTTCTTATAACACATCCGTTCCTATGATCCAATGCCATATAGGTAGGGCACATCGCTATTGTATTATGGAGATGGCCATCTTGCCTCCGTTGTCAAATATAACAGCAGCCTCTCATCGCCATCAGTTACCAATGAATTTGATCAAAAATGCATTTTCTTGGCTTGCCATAGATGGGGTTTAGCCTCGGCTCATGATTATCTATAGATTGTATCAGCAGATAATAGTGTTTGTCCCCCGACTACAGTGGCGTTATCTTACAACTGCCTGTTGGGTAATGGCAGAACTAGCAAACACTCTGTGCCCTAGACAGTAGACTCCCGATATTACGACCACCTCTGGGACTCAGCTAAAAATGGTCGGATTAGCGAGGTGGTCGCTTTACCGAGGGTACAATGTAGAAGAACAGATATTATCATTAATAAAAACATGATTACAAACATTTAACACTAAATGGTGTAGGGTAATCAATACAATTGTATGATTCCATCAAATCCTTCAATTTATTGTCTATTACTATTTCCTCTCTCAGTGTTTTTTTTCCTTCTTTTCTTTTTTTTTAAGCAACTTTTAAGGGAATATTGTGTTACACAATCACCGCATTCGCCTCCATGGCCGTTCTTCCGCTCGGGCCCTAGACCCCTACTCCTCATTCTAAGGCCCGGCGTCCACCTACTACGATAGAATCGTAGACCTCCCGATATGGCACCGATACAAAATGTCAAAATCGGTGCCATATCGGGAAGGTGCAAAATCGTAGACATATGTCTAGACATGCCAATCCACCACGCATTGTATGGGGTTTTTATCGGTGTCTAATCGCAGAAACGTGGTCAACTGCCCCGATATTAGGTGACCTTCCGACGCGATTTTGATTTTGCATCGGGAGGTGCATCGTAGGGCATATCGGTGCCTTATCGTAGTAGGTGGACGCCGGGCCTTATGGTGGGTGTTAAGCCGAATGGGCAGTGGGTTCCATTTTTGTGTAAGTCTTTGGTATTACCCGACTGGGGTTTGAAACCATGACCTCCCACGCTTGAGGCGAGCACCCCTACCACTTGGTCACCGAATGGTATACCCTGCTAACCAGCAAAATTTCTGTTCCTGGATATACATCAGGTCGCCCTAGTGAGAGTAAAGGCGGGCGTCCACCAACCACGACAAGGCTACAACAATGGCTTTCCGACAAGGTCCACGACAGCCCTACGATTTGAAGGCTTGTCGTAGCCTTGTCGTGGTTGGTGGACCCCATTTCTCGACAAGGGTCTACGACAAGGCCACAGCAGGCTGTGACTGGAGCCTTCAATTTTCCCTACAACTGGACCTTTGTCGTGGAGTGTCATGGCATGTCGGGAGCGTGTCGCAGAGGTCTACGATAGGATATTTAGGCGGAGCGTGCACTTCCTGACACCCTCTGACAATGCTGTCGTAATGCCCCCCTTCTTACGACAAGGCCACGACAAGCGGCGATTGGAACTTTCTTGTCGCCGCTTGTCGTAGCTTTGTCGTGGTTGGTGGACGCCACCCCTTGACGTTGATAATTGGGTCTTAAAATAGGTTGTCGTTAGGTGAGGTGGCCGCAATAACGTCATGGTCGTATTACTGAGCGTTCTATCTAGAAACATTAGTTTCCTAGAAACATTAGTTTCATGGCCATTTAATGTGGTAATAGATATAAATCTCGATGAGTCTATGATGAAGTCCCACTGAAATCCCAGGCAAATTGATGCATGCTAGAACACTCCAGCATTAATTTACCAGGATCAGTTCCGTCACATTATATAACGCAATACTCGACTGGGTATTAATGTGATCACACCGATTGAAGCCTAGAGGCACACCCGTGGTAGACACAGTAGATACAACCTGGTATTCTCTTTGTGGCAAATGAATACACAATAATGACTGGGTTTGTGCACGAGTGACCGTAATCTCTGAGTAGTTGACGCGTAGTAATTACGTATTACGTCGTCAATTACGAGGATTTATAACCCACCTACAAGATTAAATCCAAGGATTGACCATGGATGACTAGATACATTCCATAATCCCACAGCACTGTCAGGCATGTTGGTAATTAGGTGTATACTTACGCCAGTTATATAGTTCGCCAATCTTTCTGTGTTTTTTGTATGAAAAATGTTTTATGACACTGATTTCTGAAGGTAAATGAGATTATTTTGACTGGTTATAAATAATCAATATTGGATGAACGTTCAACAAACTTATTTTGAAGGACATGATAATTTGACCTCATTATGGATAGGACTATTTCCCGGAATCTCCTCTTGGAGATACTGACATGCCAGAATCTCTGGGTAGCGAATTCCAGGTGCTCTATACATGATCTATGGAGACATTTTATTAGATAGTAATGAAGAAACCTCTTATACTATGATAGTATTTAAAAATTAGGTAATTTGGTTTGCCCTTTTCTGTAACAAAATAACCAAATCTTTCTAAATGCGAGACTGTCAGATGGCTGTTTCGTACAGGGCTACAATAGGGAGCATGACTTCCATTTGGGTGTTTACATCGAATTAAGTACTAGCCTGAAAGGGTTAAGGCCGATCTGTCTATTTCGATCCAATATCGAAATTAATTAATTACAACAATATGTTGTGTATGTTAATTATCTGACTTTGTGTAACAGGACTATAGTTCCCGTTTAGTGAGCGTGGGTAAATCGCTCAGATACTCTGCCTACGTTAGGGAGAGGTTACATAGACTTTCACCTTGCTGCAAAAAGACACCTTTTCACTTTCTGCGTGCCAACTCTATGACAATGGGAAAGGTGTAGAGACCCATTGTCACAGTGTCTTAGAGGCGTGGCTAGCAATGTATAATAACCCATAGACTGAATACAACCCAAACCTTTTAACTGCATTTTGTAGTATATTTTACTTAGATAAACATAAAGTAGTGTGGACGATTTTTTAATTTTTAGAAAACGACCGATCTTTCAATGCAGTAAGATGCCCAGACTCTTGATATGGATGTTGATGGTGCTGATTCCACATGGTTTATCCATATTCATGAAGCACAGGGATAGAGAGGGAGAGGGAGAGGGAGAAGGAGAGTGAGGGGGAGGGAGAGGGAGATAGAGGGAGAGAGAGTAAGAGGTAGGGGGAGGGGGAAAGAGAGGGAGGGAGAGGGAGGGAGAGAGGGAGAGAGGGTGAGAGAGGGAAGGGGGAGAGATATGAAGAAGGAAGGGGGGAGAGATGAGGAGAGGAAGAGGGAGAGAGAGGGAAAGGGGGAGGGAGAGAAGATGGGAGGGAGGGAGAGAGAGAGGGCGAGAGAGGGAAAGAGAGAAGGGGAGAGAGAAAGGGAGAGAGAGTGAGAAGGAGAGGGACAGATAGAGGGAGAGAGAGAGGGAGAAAGAAGGAGCAGGAGAGAGAGAGGGAGGGAGAGAGGAAGGGAGAGAGAGGGAGGGAGTGGAGAAGGAGAGAGAGAGTAGGAGGGAGAGGGAGGGAGAGAGAAGGAGAGAGGAGAGAGAGAGGGAGGGAGAGAGAGAGCGAGAGAGAGAGCAAGAGAGAGAGAGAGAGAGAGAGAGAGCGAGAGAGAGCAAGAGAGAGAGAGAGAGAGAGAGAGAGAGAGAGAAGGAGGGAGAGCATGAGAAGACAGCTGGGGAATAGAGAATAAGAGACAACTGTGATGGATGAGACTGAAACGCAGACGCCGGTGTCATAAATGCACCGCCATAATGGAGTGAGGTCAAAAGGACAATAGCTGTTTATGTGGATATATGATGCCGACCTAATATACCATCGTCCTCGACATCCCAAGGGCATATAGCAGAGTGTAGTGTGTCGAGTCTCCAGGATGCCCAAGATAGAGTAAGCTTTCAGGCGCCTCTGGTTTCACTAAAAGCATTTGGCATACTGAGCGTGGGCCACACGTTCATATATATATATATATATATATATATATATATATATATATATATATATATATAATGCTGCTTATGTTATTAAGGAGAGGTTATATAGACGTTCAGCGTGCTACAAAAACTAGCCCTTCACCATCTGCCTGCTAACTCTGTGACATTGGGAAAGGAGCATAGGACCAGTGTCTCAGTGTCTTAGAGGTTTGCCCAGCTGACCATCATCAATCACAAGGAATACCTCATTGACTCACTGGTGCTTGATATGATCCTAGAAAGGTAATTGTAGTAACGGAAGTTTACTTGGTGGAAGTGGGTTACAGAAAAAGATCAGTAGACTGAATATAACCAATACCTTTTAATTGGTGTTTATCTATAATTGTACATTCATTCATCAATGATAAACATATCATTGCTCCAAGTTATTTGACGCTATAGGGCCTAGAGTAATTGATAGATCTACCATCATCCACCAGGAAATTGAAGGATAGCGCCACTGTAGTCGGGGGGCATACATTGTTATCAGTTGCTATAATCTAGAAATAATATAGAGACGAGGCTAAAATTCCTCCATGGCAAACCCCATAAAATATTTCTTATAAATTAAATTGATAATTGGTCCCACCACTTGGTGTTTTAGATGGCGTCGGGGGGGGGGGGGGGGCAAGATGGCTGACTCCATGACACAATAGCTATGTGTCTTATAAGGGGTCTCAAAGGTGGACGTGGAATAGAGGGAAACTATGTTCCGGTGGGAATAAGTCAAAGTTACGAGGTAAGGCTTGGGAAAATTACTGCCCAAGGTGTAGCCGCGGGCAGTAATTTTTCCAAGCCTTACCGAGTACCTTTGACTTATTTCCACTGGTACGTGGTTTCCCTATTCCTATATACCTTCAATTATCGGCTAATATCGTTAAAAACCGAATGTCTCTGAACGTCAACCTGGGCAGTAAACGTCAACCTGGGCAGTAAATGTCAACCTGGGCAGTAACTTCAACCTGGGCAGTAAACAAAAGTTATTCCACCCCCAGCAGCGTTAAGTAATCGTAGGTTGTTCGCTCATAGGTATATAGGAATATGACTTCCCCACCACACCATCTCGAAATGAATCTGTGGCAGAGAAGGTACTTTGATGTAACACCACGCTCATTCATCAATGATGAACTGACCGTTTGCTCCTGGTGTAGACTGGCTCCAGTCCCTGCATCCTATGTCTACTCTCCTCGCTGGGATACAGGGACTGGTACAATCGGTAATGGTGTATAGCGCCAGTATTTCCAACACTCTCCATACAGATATCATGGCTACTGGTCAGATACCTGATGGGAGATTGATACCTTCTCACTTTGATCTTAATCGGGTCACAGTCAGGAGTAGGCTAAATTTATTGCTATGACAACACAGGCGGCCAGGGAACTGGGGGAGGGGTAGGAGAAAGTGTAGGGTTACAGGGAGTGGTTTGGGTCCATATACAGGAGATTTGGGCCAGTCAGAGAAGGATACACACTTTAATGAACTTTATTCTGATTGTGATTAATCATTTAATGAATGTTCATAATCAAAGACTTGAGCAAGTCTACTCCTTGTGCTGTGGTTGCTACTACGCGGTATGCGAGAGCTTCTGAGTGGAAGTACGGGTCAAGGATGGTTCAGGGTAAGAGCTGGTCGCCATGCGCCATGAGTTGTAGCTCTGCTCTGAGCAGAACATTTAGAATCAGACTGTGGTCCTTTTCTTGTTTTATCATTGGCTACAATCAGATCGCAACTTTATCCTACCCCTAATAAAAAACTCGCCATAGACTTAACATAGGGAAATTTTATGTGGCAGGCTGTGACATAAAGTATTTTTTATGCCACTAGAGTAATAACAATATTGACCAATCAGAGAGCAGGATGTCAGCTACTATGAAAAAAGGTTCTGTTGGTCGTTGACTCAATATTTATCTTTTTAACAGTAATACAAAAGCATAGATGGGGTAGGATAAATACGAAACCGAACTCGAGTTAGACTTGTCAATGTCTATGTCACTCTGGTCAGGTCTGATCCTCACTACGCTCGGCTACGCCTCGTGTAGTAATACACGACCTTCCCGTCGTGGCATAAACATTGTCAAGTCTAACTCTCGTTCGGTTTCTACTAATTATCTTTATGATCACTTTAACGATCCGATTGGAAAGCATTGCTCGAGTAATATCAGATCGTATGTCTATATTTATGTGATATCGCTAATTTTACGATGTGATAGCGATACTACATTTTCAGGGACACATATTGAATAACACAGGAGATTCATAATAACATAATAAATGTTTAAAAAAAAGAAGAAGAATTCATTAGTTCTCTAATAAAATACAGGTGGCACTATAGTTCAAACAGTGGAAGATCTGCCTGCGAGCAGAATTGCTCTTTGATGAAATAAAAAAAAACTTAAAGAAAACAAAAAAAAACTGGGCTGACATCTTGTGGTGTGGCCCGTTATTTGCTGACTGTAGCAGAGCAGGGGGCGGGGGTCGTGTTGCCACCACCCATCGTTAATAAGAATAGCAGACTAGGCCGTATTTAACCAAATAGTCTGAAGAGCACATGATGCGATCCGCTAAACGATCCGCCATTGTGTGAAGGTCAGCGTAAATATAATCATTACATGCCGCATTCTACGCGGCGATGGGCATCTACGATATTTTTACGACACATTCTGCTCATTTTCGGGAGCAACTTTATATCATATATGAATCCGATATTTGTGTACTGTCGTTCAGCAATACCAGAATGCAGAAAACTAGAATGCAGGAGAAAATCCAAATCAAACTAAAACGCCCAAAAACATCATTTTTCCAGAGAAGTCCGATTTATGTAATGATGAAAACATGGAATGAACTGCCTGTAAATATTGTATTTGGTATACGACGAGACTATGAAATCGACGGAATAAGTAAGAGGTAACAGGATGACCAGAATATCTGCGATGCAGAGGTCATATATGTACTACTTGTGCATAATAAAAAAAAAACCAATTAAAAAAAAACAAAAAAAAACTCCATAGCAGAACTGATAGAAATGAAAAAAAAACCCGTTTAGGCCCTCGGGTCGTTATTGTACGATCCGCATGTGAAGCAACGGCCCCCAGTTCCGTATTCATCACACAGAGGAAAAGGTACCGCACTGTGAAGTCACACAACCCATGCCTGGATTTAACCCTTAGCTATATCATTTTAAGACCACATTACCAATATTTTAGATATCTTGTTGTAGATACTGTTGACACCTGACTACATTATAATCGAAAAGTAAATACACAATATTGACTGGTTTCAGATACAAGCGGCCGTATGCTCCAAGGGGTTGACGCGTAGTAATATCCGAGCGTATGCGAGGTTATTGCGCAGAGGCAACTCCGAGGAGCATACAACTGTTTGTATCTGAAACCAGTCTATATTGTATTTATTATCCACCTTTTTCTAGGCAAGTGGTATGTCAATATTAGTTCATTTTATTTATGCACTATTTTTCCGTATGCGCGACCCGGAGCATACAACATATCCGTATGCTCCGGGTATGTCCATACAAACTCCCAATGCCTTTTCTGTGGACACTTTGTATTAGGTGGATAATAAAACACATATCCTGTGAAGGTATACTTTTTATATTGTTGGCAGATGTTTGTGATGCAGCAACAGGTCTGGTGCTGTCAGGACAGAATTGAATTCATGAGATGAGATAAGAGGAGAGAGCTGTTAAACAGCCAATGATCGTTTGATAACCTTTTATCAGCTGGCCGGCCAAACAGTCCAACTATTTGCTCGTCAGATCAAGCGTTTTATTGTGAATTAGCGGCAGGCCTTTGTCAGAACAGCATGGCATGCAGATTATTCAGTCCCTTTGTAGCAATTTTATTCTTGAGATTTATTTTCTGACTCAGCAAAGGTGAGGAGAGGCAGATGTAGAAGGGGAGAGAGAGGGAGGGAGAGAGAGAGAGGGAGGGAGCGGGGGAGGGAGAGAGAGGCAGAGAGGGAGAGAAAGGGGGAGAGAGGAAGAGAGGGAGGGAGAGAAGGAGAGATAAAGAGAGAGGGATAAAGAGGGAAAGGGAGGATGGGAGAGGGAGAGAGAGAAGGGGAGAGAGGGAGAGAGGGAGAGAGGGAGGAGGAAGGGAAGAAGGAAGAGAGAGGGAGAGATGAGGAGAAATGGAGGGAGAAAGAGAGGAAGGGAGAATGGGAGAGAGATGGAGGAAAAGAGGAAGATAGAGGGAGAGAGAGAGAGAGAGAGAGAGAGAGAGAGAGAAGGAGAAAGGGAGGTAGAGAGGTAACACTTCATTGTTAATTCTGACTAACTGAATGTAATGCAAAAGGGCCCTGTAAAGTCAATTTAAGAATGCCCATTTACCACTCTTCAATTCTATCCATATTCTTCATACCAACATCTACTAGTAAGTATGCATCTATTGTTGCCTATCACATATAAAACGTTGGAATTCTGTTGGATCTGCTTGGAGTTTCACCTGCACATAAGGGAAGAGTGAACCAGAGACTGACAAGCCACGAGAGCGAGATTCTCGTGTAGTGAAAACTCAAACCTGATATTCTTTTTTGTAGCTCTTCACTCTGCTGGTCTTCTTATCTTACAGGTTATTTCTACCCATGCCAAAAACAGAAATCAATATCATAGTTTTCTGATCTCCTAACCCTGAGATCAGCATCTGAGACCATGATCTCAGGCTGGTGTCAGTCTATAAACAGTTGTGGATGTCGCCTACAAGCTACTACCTGTGCCATGCCAAATAATAGCCCATTAAGAACCACGCAGGTTGGCGGCAACATTCTACCACTGTATTCTACCTGTGTCATGTAAAATAATAGACCATTCAGAACTGTGCTGGTACAATTAAACTGCAGAAATAGAGAATTTGAGATGTCAAGTTTTGAAAATTTGTATTTTCCCTGGACTGTGAGTATGTGAGACCTAGCACTGAAGGTGCTGGTATAATTGTTAAGGAGACAAGCGAGCGCGTGCGCCACAAGTAAATAGTAGTTGACGCCAGCGAGTTTCAGAAGCAAAGGCCAGTAGGTTCCCTTAAGGCTCATTCCCACTATGCGATTTCTGCCCCTGAGACTACTGCCGGGCATAATCGCCGGGAAACCGCAGTCGCACAGCGGGTGGGAGGGCATAGTTGCCGACTATGCCCAGATATATTTCAAACATGTTTGGAATTGAATTGCAAGAGACTGGTGCCCTTTTAAGAGAGAATCCAGTTGGCGACTTAAACCCGAACAATGGGGGGTAGGGCATTAGTCGCCGACGATCTTGCCATTTTGTGTTCCCACTTGGTGACTCATGAAATTCCTAGAAATATTGGCTGATAGTCGGCGACGGGTGCCCTCTGAATGCCCCAAAATCGCTTAGTGGGAACTGGGCTTTAAATAACTTATCATAGACACATGTTGATGTGCGCATGCGCAAACTGTAGACATCTATTTACAAAGGATTACGGGTAGTTATGTCATGTATTTGCTGCATGTTTCCGGCCCCTTTTACAATAGTAAATAGGGTGGTATCATAAACATGTTTCTCTAGGTTTACAGCCACAACAAACCCGTCAACAGAGGTTTGTGATAATGTATTGGGTCGGAGATGTACGGAATTGTATGGAAAGATGATCTTTAAGTGCATTTTCGGTATAGCGTAAACATCGGTAAGTGACCAGATCGGTGCTGTGCAAATGATTCACGTCGTGCTTTGGAAGGTAGACAATGTTTTATAAAAATGTATTTTCTGTTGGACAGGGATCATATATATTTACCAAAGGCTCAGTGTATGGAGGACTCTAAATGGTATAAGATATAGCAACTTAGAAACATAGGCCTATTTATATATGATTAGGATATCACTCCGGCAGGCATATTGCTATTCAAAGCGGGTTATTCTGAGACCATGCTGAAAACATGGGTGTCACAAAAGACAATATGTACAGACACAGGAAAATCCTTTGCAATATTTTCTGTGACAGTACATCATCTTGATCGATACCAACAGTTTCAATATTCACACATTCACATATCCTCTGGAGTTATGGCCTGTCAGCATCACCCATTGGACTTATGTCCAGACTATATTCCAATGATTTCATGAATTTCCCCTTTTACTCTTTCTTTTTTAAATCTTCAGACCATATCCTCTGCATTTCCAATTATAATTTATACCAGAAATGTTCTCCTACATTCATTTGGAAATGTCGATATTTCTCTATTTTCGGACTTGCTATTTCTATTTTAATTTTGTTATCCATTCCTGTTCCTTTCTCTGTTTTTCCAAAAATATGATCTGGATTTTTGTACCTCATCAATGACATGGCTCTAAATGGTATAAAACATATCAACTTTCAAATGTAGGCCATTTTAAATAGGACTAGGAAATCACTCTGGCAGGCATATTGCTATTCAAAGCGGGTAATTCTGAGACCATACTGTAAAATGCCTCGGAGCCAAGTAGATGACGTCACATTATGAATGTATTAATGCCATAAATATCGGCCAGGCTCCCGCTACTATCTCCCTGCGGTTTACACACCACGTCACGTGACAAATGGCGCGAGATCTCTGAGTCTCCGCGATAAGGCACGAGAGTTGCCACCATCTGTTATATACTTAACCCCGAAACGGAATCGATATCTGAAATATACTCACATGGTGATAAGGGATAGCCCTCTTCGCACGTGTATATTGTGCTAATACTGATAACCCACACTGACGACAAGGTACTCGAGATAAAACTATCCGCCGGTAATGAGGTTATCGTGGCTACTTCTCATGTAGAAAGTGGATAAGGACATTGTGCAAGAGACATGTTAATCGACACATAAAAGCAATCCTTAAGCTGGAGACACACCAAGCAAGAAACGCAGCGATTTCAAGAATCGCCAATACAAAATGGCCTATGTGAGCTATCATTTCACATTTCATCTGATTATTGCTTCTGATACGCCTCTATAATTCCGTAAATACTGCATTTTTATATTTGGTATTTTACCAGTAGATACAAAACATATACAACATATAATTTTCAGGCATTAAAAACTCAGTTCCAAATTAGAGTATGAAATGATCTATTTGATACCTTAAGCCTTAATCAAATGACTCCAAATTCGCAGGGCAGAATTCGCCTGATATATTCTAGGTATTTTGAAAATTTCAATAATTTTTTTTAAAATCCTTTATTTATGCTGGACGAATTCAGTACAATAGTTAACTGGTTTTCATATTCATCCAGCTCCGTGTTGAGAAACAGTCACCAAGAGTCAGGTTAAGCCATGTGAGGCTTGTTATAACAAATTCAAATTTCAACAAACAATACATATCAAACAGTTTTCTGCAACAAAGGAGAGTGCTTCAGTGACTTTATAAGCGTCCACATTAGTCACAGTTGTTTATACTATGGTCTTGTAAAAGATGTTAGTTTTAACGTTGGTGTGCCCTTTAGTAAGGTAAAGGAGTGACACAGTACATCATGTATTGAGACTTTTTCGTCAATAAACCTATTTTCAAAAAAAAAAAAAAAAAGTAGCGATATGGTTCATCTAGTTATCCACTATGGGATTTTGACAGACAGTTTTTTCTTGAGTAGCGCTTTGAAGTCCTGTTTAGAGTTCATCTTTCTTATATCAGGTGAAAGTGCATTCCAATGCGCTGGGCCGTAATAGTTTAACGACTTAATGTAGGAGGTACATCGAGGTTGTTGTTGTTTGAACAGGGGACCTTGAGCAGATCTAGTATTAACAGTTTTCATCAATGCAGGATTATTTTTATGCTCAAACATGTATTTCAAGATATGTGTAATCCTTCTATCCTCCAAATAGGGGACCGAGGCACTGCGGTGCAATATAACTCTAGGTGTTAGTGGGTGGCACTTAAGCAACACTTCGTTTTGTAGGCTCTGTAAGTTTGCCAAGCTAGTGGTATTTGCCTGGGCTATGAAAATGTCCCCGTAATCTAGCTGTGGTAAAATCATTGATTTAAAAATTGTCATGCATGCGTCAGATGTCAAGTACTTGCATATTTTTCTTAAAATAAATATCTTATGCATGACGTTTTTTATTGTGTTCTTTATGTGACAGTTGAAGTTTAAGTTTTGGTCTAGTGCCATGCCAAGATATTTGTATGATGTTACCATTTGTATCAGTTTCCCTTTAATAAAAAGTTGGCAATCAATGTGGTTTTTGCTATTTACTTTACCCACTGAACCATAAATAACGCCTTTTGTTTTTTTTAACATTAATGGTTAACCTGTTACGGTCACACCCTTGTACCAGGTTGGTTAAATCGTATTGCATCGTTTGAGTTAGCATATGTAAGTTTCCACCTGATGTGTAAAGAACGGTATCGTCCGCATAATGTAAGCATCCGCAGTGCCCGATTACCCCCTGTTCATGTTCCTCATTGCCAACGCAGCATTGAAAAAGTACCAAGATTGTACCTTGATAACTCTGCTGGGCGTACATTGAACCCAGCTCTTGAGCTGAGTACTACCCCAGGATAAATGAAAGTAAAAAAAAAAAGTTCGATTATCGTAGACACCCGACGAAACCGATTTTTTTCATTGGGAGGGGGCCCTCCTTGTGTTTCAGTGTGTATCGGTATTTATTATCCACCTAATACAAAGTGTCCACACATAGAGCGTTTGTATGGACATATATACCCAACACATACGGATATGTTGTATGCTGCGGGTGGCGCATACGGAAAAATAGTGCGTATGGAAAAATAATGCATAGCCATAACGAACTGATATTGACATGCCACTTGTCCAGAAAAAGGTGGATAATAAATACAACATAGACTGGTTTCAGATACAAGCGGTTGTATGCTCCTCAGAGTGGACTCTGCGCAATATCCTCGCATACGCTCGGATATTACTACGCGTCAACTCCTCGGAGCATACGGCCGCTTGTATCTGAAACCAGTCAATATTGTGTATTTACTTTTCAATAACACTGTAGTCAGGTGTCAACAGTATCTACAACAAAATATCTAAAATATCGGTAATATGATCTTAAAATGATATAGCTAAGGGTCAAATCCAGGCATGGGTTGTGTGACTTCACAGTGCGGTAAACCTTCCTGTGTATGATGAATAAGGGGGTGTTCCACTTGACCCTGCGATTTGGATTTTGTATCGGTAGGTCAAAATCGTAGCGTATCGGTGTGTATCGGGAACCCGATGGACCCCCACCTCCTCATCTCGGATTCGTCTCTTGTCTACTGACGACTCATTACGAGGGAGAAGCCTCAGCAAGTATTAAGCAGCATTTCAAAATGGTTTTTCATTTTCTCCTGATAGCCAAAGCTTTTAAGGACAAATATCTTTCAAAGAACTGAGCGGACTAGCTTTCACTAAGCCCGAGCTCAGACGACATAAAAAAACAACCGCATCTTGTTTCAATCCGGAAGTTCAATTCAAAGCTAATTCCGTTCGGAGGGTCGACTGACAATCTTTTGGGAAATTTCTTTGGCAATGTCACATAAAACTGAAATTATTTTTCTGTCACTGCAGTTATGATCCGATAATTAGCCGGACTCAGTGGGTAATTCCGGAGACGCAGAGAATAGAGTAAATTAAAGATTGTGGTTATAATGATTGGTATTATCCATGATATAAAAAGTCCATATTGAAAATTAATGGGGACTCTGTAAACGACTACCAATTGTTTACAGACCGTCAGATACTATAACCATGGTATACGGATTCAAATCTGTGGTATACGGGAAAATAGTCCCCCTGTGCTATAGAGCAAAAAAATAGTCCCTATTGGTATACCCATTAATATGTTGATTGCTAGGTTTAATGTACTGGGGAAATTGTATATAATAAATACAACAAACAATGGTTTAGTAGACAGGTGGCTCCTTAAACCACTCAATATTGACCTAGCAGTATACTCGCTTACGCTTGTGTATTTCTATGAATCAACTGCTTGTGGTTTACAGCTGCCTGTTCACAAAACCACTGATTATTGACTATGATCGCCTTCATTGTGTCTTCATTAGAGTGAGCTTGTATGCTCACTTTATGCAGTACTCAGGCGTGCTTCCACGGAATACCCCTGCGTCCAACTTTACTATGGTTCATATAGACATAGCTAGCGAGTGTATTACGACGTCAACCTCGAGTGGTTTACAGAGCTCCCTGTTCACAAAACCATCGTTTGTTCTATTCATTATCCATCTTCTCCAATGAATTAAACCCAGTTATTGGCGTATTAAAAGGTACAAAAATAGGGATTATTTCTTTGCTCTAGAGCACAAAGGGACTATTTTTCCCGTATACCATGGTTTTGAGGCCGTATACCACAGGTTTGAATCCGTATACCACAGTTATGGTATCTGACAGGTTTTATATAATGGGTTGAGGTTTACTGAGTCTTCATACATTTTCAATGGGGTCTTTGTATACAATGGATAACTAGGAGCGAATTGAATGTTAATCATTGATGAATAAGCGTGCAATTATAAATGAATAACAATTAAAAGGTTTGAGTTAAACTCAGCCTATGGATAGTTTTCTGTAAACCACTTGCACCCAGTCAACTTGCCATTTCTGCAGTTGCCTACCTAGGATCCAAACAGATCAAGCACCAGTGGGTCTTGAGGTATTTTGGTCTTGAGTGATTGGTCATGGTCAGCTGGGCACACCTCTAAGACCCTGAGACACTGGCTCCCTGCTCTGTTCTCACTATCACAGTGAACAGCACAAATATAGTGAAGGGACAGTTTGTATGCAGTACCCTGAAAGTCTATATGGATCCCTCTAACCTTTAAATGATGTATAAATAGACAATAATTGATGGTTTTGTGGACAGGCGGCCGTAAACCACGAGAGGTTGACGCGTAGTAATACACGAGCGCTGGCGAGTGTATTACGATGTCAACCTCGAGTGGTTTACAGAGCCGCCTATCCACAAAATCATCGTTTGTTGCATTTATTATCCATCTTTTCGAATAAATTATACCCAGTAATTGCCATATCAAATGGTATAACAATTGGGACTCTTTCTTTGCTCTATAGCAAAAGGGACTATTTTTCCCGTATACCATGGTTTGGATGCCGTATACCACAGATGTGAATCCGTATACCACAGTTATGGTATCTGACAGGTTTTATATAATGGGTAGTGGTTTACTGAGTCCCCATACATTTTCAATAGGGTCTTTGTATACCATGGATAATAAAGTGGGTGGCACAGAAGGCCAGCTTCACTGTTTTAGATCTACAGCAGACGACATTGGCCCAACTTGAGAAGGCAGCCAGCTCACATAATCTATAGGGCATATAGCCTTTGATCCATGGGCGCCGCCATGACGCCCCCCGAGTAGGTGTTCTTCACTAATGGAGGTGAAAAAATAGGTGTTCTTCACTAATGGAGTCGCAAAAGAAGTGAGTGATAATTGGGAAATGTCACAACTCTAGCCTTGCTCACATATGTATACATGTATATATAAAGTGTTCCATGTGAAAAGCATCATGTCCTGGGTTTAATCATTTTATCTTCCTGCTCTGGGATGGGTGTAGAGAGTCGAGGGAACCATGGTAAAACATTGAAAGGCAGTTGAATTTGGTAAGAACAAAGAGCCAGAATACAGGTTCTGTCCCCCGACCACCTAGTGACTGTTTCATGAACTAACAATGGCTATGTCCCCTATAGGCCGCCTTTCGCCTCTCTGGCAGCGGCCGTGTGAATGCGCGCAGTGTCCAGTGTCACTAGTCTCACCCGCTCATTCTTCCATTGAAAATGGATATCACACTTGCTCCTTGTTTTCGGAAAGACATTCTTTGATTCAGCGCTTTTAGACCGTACGCTCTCGGGAAAGCATTGTCATGGGACTATATGCTTCACACTTGATGGAAAAGTCAGTTCACGGGACGTCAGTCCATTAGGTATGAGAGGGAGGGGGAAACTGTAAACTATAAGGGGCAGGAATTCCTGAGAATTTTCGCATTTGGTGCCGTTATGAAATTCAGCCATTATATCAATCGTAGTGAATAGTGCAAAGCGTTACATGTAATATACATTTTGAAGTTGGAAATAATGAAATTAGGGACATCTCTACAAACGATTATCCTAAAAGGTAGCTTGTATTTAGTATGCACTGGAACGAGGGTTTTATAGCCTTATCTCACCTTTGGTATTTTTCCCCGTAGACTTAACATTGAGAACTCATACTAAACCCTCATGGAGTAGTATTAAAAAGGATACTCAATGGACGATGATGTCGCAAGTATCAATCAATTAGTCAGTAATAGGGGTGAGATGAAATCTTAACTGCACTCGATCCATAGCCACTGAAAATAAGCTTTTCATTTTGGTTTGCTATGCTATTTCACATGGCTTTGTCTTGTGAGATTACTCCACACAAACACTCATGGCATATTTTCAGTAGCTATGAATCTTGATGCAGCTCCTTATTAGTATTACGCGGACTAAACATTACACAAATTGCCCATCCTGGCGAATTATGGACAAACATTATGGTTTTTCCTTATACGCCATCGCCCAAAGGTCACGCCACGAGAGGGCGTGGTGAAAGCTGGCACATCCGGGACCTCCAGCAGGGGATATTGATTGAGGTCTCGGGAAGGAGAATCATTTTGCAACTGGGTTATGTGCATTTACTCTCCTGGGCATCTGCGCCGCTTGTGTTTATCTGTGAACGGAGTGTAGACAAACGTGATTGTCTCAAGACGATCCGTTTTCTATTTAAGGCCATATCGGGCAATTTACATTGAAACGCAAAACCTATTTCAATTTCCTGAACACTCAATATGATGATCTCCAAGTGTCATAGATGACATTTCTATTTTAAAAGAATGGGGGTCACTATGCTAGTGTTTGATTTAGATATTTATAAATACCTTGATGATATCATAAACGGCTATCATGAAATTCTTAAAAGTTTAGTTTTTTTCATAGTAAAACCCATGCCATTTTCTCCTAACTTTCACAGGATACAATAAAGGTATACAAATGTATTACCAACCCTACTAAATGACAAGGATCACAATAAACTATAAATATGTATTCCAAGTTTGTGAGAACCTGGAAATGATACCTTAGGATATTGACAAATCTCAACGGTAATGGGTACCAATGAAAATAATGCAGATTATGAATCTAATCGGAAAATGTAAATACTGTTATGCCTTTGTCTTTGTGCTGTCTTTGTGCTGTCTTTGTACAGTCTTTGTGCTGTTTTTGTGCTGTCTTTGTGCTGTCTTTGTACAGTCTTCGTGCTGTCTTTGTGCTGTCTTTGTGCTGTCTTTGTGCTGTCTTTGTGCTATTTTTGTGCTGTCTTTGTACCCTCTTTGTGTTGTCTTTGTGTTGTCTTTGTGCTATTTTTGTGGTGTCTTTGTGGTGTCTTTGTGCTGTCTTTGTGGTGTCTTTGTAAGTCTTTGTGCTATTTTTGTGGTGTCTTTGTGGTGTCTTTGTACAGTCTTTGTGCTGTCTTTGTGCTGTCTTTGTGCTGCCTCTGTATCATCTTCGTACTGTTTTTGTACTGTCTTTTTACTGTATTTGTGTATTTGTGACTCCTGTGTGTAAGATCACCACCAAAATAGGAATTAAACTGAGCGTCCTTAAATATTATGTCAATTAAAGAGAAAACAAAATTAGGAGCCAATAGTATGTTCATCATTGATGAATGAGCGTGCAATCATAAATGAATAGCAATTAGAGGGTTTGGGTTACATTCAGTCTATGGATAGTTTTCTGTAACACACTTGCACCCAGTCAACTTGCCAATTCTGCAACTGCCTATCTAGGATCGAAACACATCAAGCACCAGTAGGTCTTGAAGTATTTTGGTCTTGAGTGATTGATCATGGTCAGCTGGGCATGCCTCTAAGATCCTGAGACACTGGCTTCCTGCTCTGTTCTAAAGATCACAGTGAATAGCATACAGACAATGAAGGGATAGTTCTTATGCAGGATGCGGGAAGTCTATATGTTACCACTGTAACCTCTATGTGAGGTATATAGCGCGTGCAAGCACGCTCTAAAAAAACCCAACTGTGAAAAACGTGAATCTTTCTTCTGTTTTGGTTTCTCTTCTGTCTTGAGTTTTTTTGTAACATGCTACACTTGATATCTCGTGCATCATATTCAGTAGCGGATCGATCCCTGATGGACTTGTTTTTATAAATATAATAGGAGTGGGTGATCGATACAACTCAGCTGATATCTGAACTACTTCTATAGCTGTGTCCCTTGTGATATATCCTTTACTGACTGTGCATCCACCACCATTGAGAGAGGTAGGGGTACCTATTACCAAAAGATAATCTTAAGTACCAATATTGTATATCAAAAATAATGCATGAATCCATATCTGCTAGACCGACATTGCCTAGTATCAGCACATCATTTCCACCATCTTTAACCATTTCTGGCAGGGCAATGCCATATGGCATTCCCCTGGCCATGGCAGGACAATGCCATATTGCATTCCTCTGGCTGTGGCAGGACAATGCCATATGGCATTCCCGTGGGCATAGAAGAAAAATGCTGTATTTGTGCCTTTGTAACATTTTGTAAAATTATGACAGAACTATAAACATTACAGGATATATCAGGCTATGTGTTGCCAGTAGCTTATCAAAATTTCAGAAAATTCTGATCAAAATTCAGATTTTTTTAACATTTCAGATTTGTAATATTTTTAACAAGATTGACTACAAAAGCCAGTCATCACAGACAAACACCACAGTTGGTTCTTGTGCCTACTGTAGCATGGGTACATGGTGAATAATGTGTGGCTCTTGAAGAGTTATTTAGGTGTTAAGTAAATGCTGCATGTGTAAAGCTGCATTAATTCAACGGCAAATTTGCCAAGTATGACCAGACCCTGTTAGACCAATTTATATATACACAAAGTATATCACATACAGCAGATATTAAAAAAAATTACAAAACAAGCAATCACCCAAGCATCGAAGGCAATCCATTGGAAATTCCTTTCTATAACATGGAAAAAAGCTAATATGTCCGAATATTTGAAGAAAAGCCGTTCAACCATATAGGGGACAAAAAAGTACTTATTTCTGACTTGGTATACCAAGATTCTCATAACTTAGGCTGTAAACAAGATATAGATTTGCAAAAGGTACCATATAAAACCGTATGTATACTGAATTTATTCAGATAATACATCTCTTGTCACTTTCGAAGTATTTTATCAGAAATCATTTTAAGAGTTGGGCAAAATGTCTGACTTCTAGAATATGAGTATAGATTCCATAGAATTCCGTGTGGAAGCAAACGTTAGACCCAGTTTAGTTAAGAAGAGATTTCTTTTACGATCATCGTCGTACTCATGACAGAAGTCAAAATGGACTGTTTTTTTATAAAAATAGGAAAGTAACAAAAAGCCCCTTTTTGTGATATCTGCCGTATGTCGAAGCTCTGTCATGGTGGGAGGAAAATCGAGAAAAAAGGCTTGTTTGGAAATGATGTGATATTTTTGCATTGTGATTTCAAATGTTTTCCCTTTAGTTCTTATACACAAACAGATGTTTACTCAAACTAATTAGATATGCAGCACACGTCAATCTATAAAATATTTTGGGGAAAACTTTTTGAATCTGTATCCCAGCTTTAGTCTCTTATATGGCTTCCTGGCCTATAGGGCACAGAGTGATTATTAGTTCCGCTATCATCAACCAGGAAATTGCAAGATAGCGCCACTGTAGTCGTGGGACAGCCACTATCATCTGCTGTTATAATCTATACATAATCATGAGACAGGCTGGAACCCCTCTATGGCAACTCAAAATTTAAAGGGTAAAAAAATCTGTTGATAAGGCCACTCAAAAAAACCTTGTTTCTCATCACTGCGCGCATCAGCAAAAACGATTTTATTTTAATTTTTTAATTTTGTATTATTATTTTTTTTTGGGGGGGGGGGGGGGGGTTAAAATAAGATGAACCTTGATAGAAATTATGAAAGGTATGTTTATTTAGTATAAAATTAAAGCTCCTGATGTCAGGGATGCATTCAATGTCTAACCAGTATAAATCTGAAAATCCTGTGTAAGCAGACACCCCGCATAAGCCGACACCCTCCTTTCCGGGCCAAAGTGTCTGCTTACTGTATGTCTGAAGCCCATTTTATGACACATCAAAAGCCATCTTTGATCCAGCAAAAGAAGAAAAAAATCGCCCTTGTCATATTTCACATGGCTTGGTGATGAGAAACAAGTTTGTTTTTTTGAGTGGCCTAACTGGACCCGCCACTTGGTGTTTTGTTTAGCATCTGGGGGCAAGCTGGCTGCTTCCATAACACAATAGCTATGTACCCTATAGCGGACATCTGGGACCTGTTTCAGTAGTCTCGTGACATTAGGCCTAGACAGACATCAACAGCGGCACCAACAGTGCAAGCAACAGCGGAAAAAGACTAGCAAATAAAAAAAAATCGGAGTGGCCAATCTTCTTCATATTTGAAACGATTATAGGTTATATGTATCTCCTATTCATGTTAAAGTGTCATTGCTTTATTCCTACGAGAAGTGAGTGAAACTCAGCGTGTCATCGATTGCAATCTTGTGATCTGTCCGTATGGTGTCACAGACGCCATCTAGACATGTCACGAAACTACTGAAACAGGTCCCAGGTGTTAAAGCTGTAGGTGAGCACACTGTAGATTTATAGGCGCCCAAATAGCGAGCTAAACTATAAATAATACTTTACGGGGTAATAAAATTTAGCACGACTCTCAAGAAAATGTATGAGATCTCTGGACTAAAACGTCGACAGGGTACATCTAAGTAAGCGATGGGTGGTCTAACCGGGCTAAAAGCCGTTACTCGGGTCAGGGGTACTTACAGCAGGTTTTAGATTGCCCCAATGGAGGTCCGAGTCAGACCTAGTTGGATACAGGCAGGGTATTATAGTGGTAAGCGGACGAGGTTGTGGTGAGGGAAACGGGGGCAGGTCGTCTGGTACGAGTCCATCGTGTTTTCTGCACCAGCACATACTATACGGAATCGGGGTAACTGTATTTGTATGGGATAGATACGCGTTAAAATGTATGACCAGATGAAGCGATGCTGAAGGCAGAGGTTCATCTGATCGCCAGTTATTACCAAGTTTTTATCACGTATACCTGTTTTCGTATTATCAAATACGCTAGAATAAATTTTTTTTAGTTTCGCTTTTGGATGTTTTGATGGGTTTCGCGCTGTACACACCCCGTACGCCACGTTCATACCCCGTATGCCACGTAATACCCCGTACGCTACATACATAACCCGTATGCCACAAACTAGACTTGCTCAAGTCTTTGATTATGAACATTCATTAAATGATTAAAGAAAATCGGAATACAATTCATTATAGAACGTGTCCTTCTCTGACTGGCCCATGAATCAAAGACTTGTCCACTCTGACCAGAATCTCCTGTTTATGACCCCAAGCCACTCCCTGTAACACTATACTTCCCTCTACCCCTCCCCCTCCCCTCCTCCAGTTCCCTTGCCGCCTGTGTTGTCATAGCAATATATTTCGCCTACTTCTGACTATGTCTCGATTGAGATCAAAGTGAGAGGGTATCAATCTCCCAGCAGATATCCTGACCAGTAGCCAGGATATCTGTATTGAGAGTGTTGGGAATGCTGAAGCTAAACAGCGCCAGAAATCCAACACCATTACCGATTGAACCAGTCACAGTGAGGAGGGTAGCCATAGGATGCAGGGACTGGAGCCAGTCTAGCCACATACATACATACCCCGTATGCCAGGTAATACCCCATACGCCACATACATACCCCGTATGCTACGTACATACCCCGTATGCCATGTACATACCCCGTACGCCACATAATACCCCGTATGCCATGTAATACCTTGTTATTGCTTTATTTTCTATCATTGTTCATTAAAAACAAGAATTCTATTTGGAGAACCTTGTGAGGGAGGGAGGTTGTGCTAGTTATCCTTGCCACTGCAAATCAGCGGGGAACCAGCGAAAGTTCAGGGTCGACCACACGTTGCTCTCGCCTGGCATTATCCGCCCATTGTTCATTGGGACAGGGAACCAGTCTAATGATTAGTATGCCTGAATAAAATCTGTTTCTTGTTGTTTTGGTCAGAAATATTCACCGAGTTCGATTAACTTGGTGAATAGTTTCGGTGTCATTCAGACACAATCACTTAATCTCCTTATTATCACTAATATCATTATTATAATAATTATTATTATCATTGTTATTATTATTATAATTATTATTATTATTGTTGTTGTTGTTGTTATACCTGGAAATAATTGTCAAAAGTGAAACCATAGTGATTAAAAGTAACAGAAATGATAGGAAAACATTTAGTAAGGTAACCTAGTCCCTGTATCTATATCACATAATGGAAGGAGATACTATGAAAACCAAGCTACCACTGTCTAAGTCCTTATGTCCTGTCCTGTATGTCCTCATTATATTCTGAAAATTGGAAAAAATTAAAAGCTAGGAGATGGATTATGTTACTACATAGTGTATAAGGTATTAAAATGTTACACAACACAATGTTGGAAAACAAAACCCAATCTAGATGTATTTGTGGTCACTGACAGAAGATTCTAGATGTCAATGGAAACTGAATAAAATCTCCTTTAAACAAAAAAAAACAAAAAACGCCATTTCAAAGCAAGTCCCGTTGAACGGAGAGCATGAACTAATACAGTGTGCAGAAATCCGTACAGCTGGACAGTAAATGTGAGACATTCGTGCACAGGTATATAATAATGGTCCTTTAATTCCATTACATGATTGATATCATATTGTGGCTGCTCAATTCACTATCTCCATCCCCGTTCTTCTCCTACAAATCGACATCAAAACCGAAATAAACGCTGACGTCGGGCATTCAGTGAGAATTCCACATTGATTACAATCCCGCACTTCTTACTTCCCAACGTCTCGACAGAGGACGACGATAATACTATTTGATTATACTGCGAGCGGCTTGAGAGGCCCAGGAGACCTCCAAAGGTCAACCTCAGCTTTTTATCGCCACATGAGAGCGACTTGCTTCAGCCTGTGAAAAAGCAATGCCTCCTAAATAGGCCGAAGGAGTTGACAAGGCGAGCAAGGTGCCGAGCCTCGCCGTCAAAACAAAATTGCCTGGCCTGGGATTTGAAGCTGGCGGATAAGGCTATTGGCAATCAGTTGTGTTGGTTGTTGTAATATGGCGACTTATCACTGGAGAGGATTATAAATACAGGCCCGCTGCAAGTACACTATCGAGAAGGGAGGCGGGTGTCGATAGCTCAGTGCGGCCGGGTATCGTTTACCTTAAGGGGCTCTAGGGGTGAATCAACCAGGCCGATTTCTCACCCGATCAATTGTTCCTGGGCCCTTAAGAGGAAGCTCACATATTGTAATTCATTTAATTCTGATAATAATAGTTTAATAAATGACCATTTTCAAAGATTTGAGAAATTCTAGGGCATCCGATAATAATCGGCGATTGTCTGGCTACGGAATCGGCTACCGTCGGTCCAGTGGAACACCCCCTTTAAAGGCATATACATGGATCTTTTTCCATAGGCCTGTGTCGCACCTCATCTACAGTACTAGGAACAAAGAGTATGTTCATCATTGATGAATGAGCTGCAGTTATAAATGAACTAGGAGCTAATGTTATTTCCATTTACAATGGAAGAGCGCGGTATACCTAAATTACTTCATTGAATAAAAGTAAGAGAATATCATAAGAAATTATGTATTTGAGCCATATGTTTTTGATAGAAAATTAAGTATCAAGAATGTTTCAATAAACCTAGATAATTAATTTGATAGTTCTTCTCAGGTGTCATGAATAGGACTACTTTTTTTAGGAACCAAGTCAGTAGTGGGGCAGGGGTATGGTCAGACTCGGATACTGGACACCTGTCCATTTCACCAGGTCTTTATAATTGGTGCATGGATAGTGAAGTATTAGATTCTTTGCAGTAAGCTGAAAGCCTGTGTGAGGATTCTAACCTCTAGATAATGTATATGAGCGTGATTTCCTGCGCTCAAATACAATTAAAAGGTTTGGGTTACATTCAGTCAATGGATAGTTTTCTGTAGCCCTCTTGCACCCATTAAACTTTCCATTTTTGCAACTGCCTATCTTAGGTCCAAACATATCAAGCACCAGTGGGTCTTGAGGTATTTTGGTCTTGGTCAGCTGAGCATGCCTCCTGAAACACTGGCTCCTTGCCCTATTCTCACTATCACAGTGGACAGCATGCAGATAGTGAAGGGATAGTTTTCTGGAAGCAGGCTGAAAGTTCAATGTGACCTCTCTAACCTCTAGGCGATGTAAATAGGGCGTGCAATAAATATCAGATTTCGCCATGCCGCTTAAGCAGGGTGCCCCCTTAAGCGGGGTTTTAAGTCTGGCATGGTTATTAAGTAAAGTATACCTATAAAAACATCCACGGCCCCAGGGATCAGTTTTTTTAGGCACTTTATTTACCCTGAGGAGGTACATCGGTGTGGAGGACCGTTATGAGAGTACCTCTCAGCACTACCAAAAATAGATAATATTTCACCTTATTTTTATAAACATCAAACAAGTATGGTCATTTACTGACCAATTCCAGGAATAGTTTTACAAATAGAGTTCTTTCAGCAACATAACAATAATTTCAAAGTTGAACTGAAATTCGAACTTTAAGGCAGCCATCAGCATTAGATAAGTACAAACAGCACAATGCTTAACCTAGTGAAATCAGCCCTTTCCATACATACAAGGTTCAGGTACTTTGGTAATTTCAGGCAGCTCAAGTCAAGTTAGATCAATTATTCATATACAAGTTTCATTTATCAGGATACACAATAGTAGAACATAATGATGTAGGGGAGTAGGGTGGGTGGATACCGCAATCAGTTGAACCAGTTTCTGTTCAGAGCCCATAACTTTTGGTAGGATTTGAAGGAATTATGGTTGGGTAAGTTTCTGACATCTGGGGCTAACACATTCAAAGCTTTTGCTCTTCGGTAGATTGCACTATTTTTCATACATTCAATATTCGGCTTCAACAACTTAAATGACACTGCATCATGCATGCGGGTTTTCCTGTCTAGGTTGACATCAACAAGGTCTGATGTTGTTTGTGTATACATATAATTAAGCAGATGTGACAGGCGTCTGGCTTTCAAATTTTGGGTTTTTGTTAACTGGTAAAGCAATCACAGGCAAGTATTCTCTACTACATACACAGATCTAATAGACACAACTGAACGGAAGACTAGAAGCCAATCAAAAATAAGGTTTAAACAAGAACAAATCAAGACCTCTATATATGCCAAAAGCCCAACAGTCCGCGGTGAGAACCTCTGGAATATGCTAAGCCCAGAAACTCAGTCGATAGAAAGCAACAAAGACTTCAAAAGAACTGTGAAGGAACTATATGCTAATCATGAAAACAAACAAAAGAACATTGTATAAGTATCGTATTACCATCCTGTCATCCTGTATATAACCATACCTATATTATCTACAATCCGAATTGACTCAACTGCATGCTGTGATCTCGATGTAACCGCCTTATATACCAGTGGAAGATCTGCCTGTGCAGAACTGGATGTCTTCTGACAATAAAAAAAAAGAAGGAAAAAAGATCCGAAGGCATCTGTTCTGGATGGCTTGAAGTTTGTCCAATTTGTTTCTCGGAGCACAATCATATAAGATATCAGCATAGTCCATATAGGGTAATACCCTCGATTTGTATATTATTATCGCAGTATTCTTATTAATAAATAATGAGCGTGAAAGTCTAAAGGAATAACAACCAAAAGGTTTGGGTTACATTCATTCTATGGATCGTTTTCTGTAACCCACTTGCACCCAGTCAACTTGCCATTTTTTTAATTTTTTTATTTTTTATTGACAAAACGGTTCTTACAGGCGTAAGATCTTCCACCGCAAGTGGGATCCCGGGTAACGACAAGTACACGTAAAGCTTTTCATTTATATAATATGATAAAATATAAACTACATAATACAATGATGATGGATGATGAAGATGAAAAGACAGGTTCTTCTGTAGAATCATTACATGGTCTTAGCATCTTCAGTCAAAACAAGAGTATCTATCTATACATGATCTTAACATCTCCAATCAAAACGAGAATGTTTCTCTTTGGCATATTTTTTAAACAACCGATGATCCGTTATTTGTTGTATGTTAGGATCCAAGCTGCCTAAGTCTAGGATCAAAACATATCAACCTCCAGGGGGTCAATGAGGTATTTTGGCCTCTAGTGATTGGTCATGGTCAGCTGGGCATGCCTCTAAGACCCTCAGACACTGGCACTCTGCTCCTTATCCAATAGCACAGCGAAGGGATTGTTTTTTCTCAGCACACTAAAAGTATATGTGACTATTCCAACCGTTTATAGGCAACGTATATGGGGCTTGCGAGCACGCTCTAATAAAGTTTATCCGAATCATCCTTGGTTCTCGTTGGCGTATACAAAGGTGTCCTTATGTACGAGCCTCAATTATTAAACAAGCCCCAGAACTGTAACAATCTGCTGAATATACCTGCGCACAAATGTCTCACACTTACTGGCCAGCTGTACGGATTACGTACTGCATACTGTGCACGAATTATACCTCGTGCACTCGATACTAGAGGGAAACTATGGGCAGTAATTTTTCCAAGCCTTACCGAGTAACTTTGACTTTTGCTTAGCAGTACTTGGTTTTCCTATTCCTATATACCTTCAAATATCGATAAAAATGCTAAATTCTTTGCCTGAAACACTTCCGAAGAAAATGGCCACCCTTATCGAGTAACCACAACAGCTATTGTTTCGTCCCGCTGCTGTATTGTATCACGTGATCAGAGCAGGACGAAAACGTCAGAGCGGGACGAAAACATGAGAGCGGGACGAAAACGTCAACCTCGACACAAAACTTATTTTTAATGCACCCCCCAGCAGCGGTATGTAACTCTAGTTAGTTCAATAACGGGTATATAGGAATAGGTGTTTTTCAAATGGCGTCTTGAATGATTTTCAGGTATAAGGGGACACAGCGAGTGCGTGTAAATTACATCTGTTCCTTGCTGTTTTCGGTTGGAAATATACAGGTCTCGTTCTTCGAACTCGGTTAATATTTCTGATCAAAACAACAGATTTCATTCAGGCACACTGACCATGTTTTCACATATTACTACGGTATATTGAGCTCTCTGGCTGCATAGAGTCTCCCTTTACTCCCTCCATTGTGCGTTCTTCTCATTGATATTTGATTAAAATCTTCTTTCAATATTTCATCTTGGATACTAATGGCATGATATCAACTTCTGGTAAAGTAACACAGCTGTGACTTCCATGTATATATAAGGAATAATCAGGGACGAAGGATTATAAGAAAATACCCTATTTATGTTAAGCTTTCATTTGCATTATTTTGCAATATCATGAATACCTAATTGGCATATATATTGCTAGTAAACACAGTGGGTATTCTCTCCAGTATGCACGTTAATCCTGCTGACACAGGGAAAGCCATTTTGTAATATGGCGATAACGTATCGCATTCCAATAAAAAGCCTAATCACTCAAGCCGGTGTCAGCAATAGGAGCAGTAATGAGAGCCAGAGGGATCAAGGATAATGAGGCAGTGTGAGGACAGGCTGGACACGCGGGCCTGTCGTTAGTGACCTTTATATCGTCAGGCTGCTCAGTTATTCATAGCACACACTCAATACGTTCACCTTGGTCTTATTATGACACAAACATTAGCTGCCTGATTTGGTAATATGTAATGGTATCAAGAGAAAACATGGTTACTGAGCACGTAAGGGTGGCCGTTCCAGGTCTTTTGTAACATAGAATACGGCCCAATGCTGGGGATGGAGGGAGGTATTTTATGTTAGAAAGGGGCGAGAATGTTCACCACTACAGACTCAGTCACCACGTTTACTTAATATTACATACCTAAAATTTATGAGATAATGCCATTTTATGTACTTGCTAAATCATCGATTCATGCTCCTTCACTATAAGCACAGTGAACCCATCTATACTGCACCCCTAGCAGCAGATGATATTTCAGAGGCGTTCGGCCATAAGCATTTAATAAGAAAAAAAAAAAAGTTAGTGAGCCCGTAGGGATAGACATTATAGGTATTATGCCCCATAAAATATGTCCCAACACCAGAGGCGGAGGAAAGTGTTTTATGGGACAAAAGGCCAAGAAATACCAGGGGTGAGATAACATTCGCTATGGAACTGTAGGAGGATGAATACAGATGGGGTTAACGAAACCCCAACTTCATGCTGTTTTCTCCCTACTATCCAGTGTTTAACACGGCTGACTCTTGCTTTATGATTCGCATATTGCTTACAATTGACTCTTACTATATGATTCACATATTGCTCACATTTTACTCTCACGAGCTGATTTGCATATTGCTTACATTTGATTCTTGCTATAGGGCACAGAGTGGTTGCTAGTTCCACCATCATCTGCCAGGACACTGTAAGATAGCGGCACTGTAATCAGGGGGCAACCACTGTTATCAGTTGTTTCAATATAATCAATAGATAATATTGAAACGCGGCTAAAATTCCTCCATGGGAAGCCCCAAAAAATATTTCTGATGAAATCCATTGATAATTGGTCCCGCTAAGTGGTGTTTTCGAGGCGTCAGGGCGCAAGATGGCCGTCTCCATAGCACAATGGCTATGTGCCCTATATGATTCGCATATATATATATTTTTTTTCTATTCAACTATGATAAACTACAATCGCCCATAGGCGTCCTTCCATTCACCAACCGGGGGACGTATTACATTACAACAGGTGAACGGGGAACAATCGGAAATTCGCTGATATCATTTCGTATGACACAGGTATTTTGCCGGCAACCAGCGTAGTGATCTCATTGCTTTCTCTCGAGACTGGCAGATAAAAAAACTACATTACTAAACTTTGATTCCATTATGGCCCGAAATAAATCATGATAGAAAAGGTATTTCAGCCAATAGATCTACAAAAAAGAAGAGCAGATTCTAGTTTTCCCTCCACGAGATTCTCACTCTCGTGGCGCCTCAGTCTCCAAGCCTAAGTTTGGTTCACTATGTCTCTATGTGCGGGAGAGTCTCCAAGCGGATATCACAGAAATTTACACGTTTTAGATGTAGTAGGTAAAACACACAATAGTAATAAACAATGGAAATGTTACAAGTAACATACAAAAGAAAAATATCCCAGCCTTTTGTGTTCTATATATAAACGATTTCTATTAATAGGTAACAGTTTAGAGAGTCCACAGGTCATTTGACGCTGTCATATGATTAATCTTGCCATAACTTGGAAATATTTCGGTAAAAGGCTAAATTGACAATCAATGCATGTAATGAGAAATTGTGTCAAATGACCAACGACTCATCGTAATAGTTATAAGACAGAGGGTATTTTATTTTCCGTTGTCCTGATGACGAATATAACATCGCCCTGCCTTACAAATATTTATAAGAATGAATATGTGATACAGTGTTATATGTTGAGCCGACGAACTTTAGTGACCGAACAATCTTAATTTTATGATTATATAATGTACCATGCTATGTGTTGTCCTGTTCATACTACTACATGTACAATATCGAGTATAAGGACTTTCAAGACTTGATAGTGTTAATTCTCTGAGTCTTATAAATTTTGGGACGCGTAAGCAACATCCTTATCAAGACTTGTGCATTAGTATTTGTCTTTGTCACGTCTGAATGTATTGTTAACGGTTTTTCCGTGGAAGAACGCCTACTGCTGGCGAACGGTCAACCCATTTTTTCTGAATAAAATAAAAAAAAAAAAAAAAATCTTCGTAGTCATTCTGTCCTTGAATCTTTCGACTACCTAGCCGATCCATATTGCTTAAAGATGCCGCAAGGATTCTGGAATTAAACTTTGCACTTCAGAGGATCAGAGTAAAATATGAACGGCCTCCCATTCTGAGAAATGTGGCAATTAACCAATCAATACGCCACGTCCATCCTCCTCCTTTGTCATCTTCATTACCCCGGAATCAGGTCCGGCTTATCTTTGTGTGCGGGCTTTGGAATCGTGCCAAGCAGAATAGATAACACCATTTGGCACTAATAGATACCCAGGCCAGGGATTGCAGGCCTATCTTAGGACAATGGTCTAATGCGGCCGTGCCATTCTTTATGGGCAGCATCCAAAGTGAGGAGTGCGATCAATGCAATCTATAACCTTGGTAATTTTTTTTTGTAAGATTTTATCTGCCACCTTTACTTTCATAAGGTAGAACGTAAACCTTTAAAATACTCACCACTATCTTATAGGGCACATAGCCATTGTGCTATGGAAGCGGCCATCCCCCCCCCTGACGCCATCTTAAACACTAGATGGCGTGACCGATCATAAATGGAATTATCAGAAATTATTTTGGGGGCTTGCCATGGAGAAATTTTAGCCTCGTCTCAATATTATCTATAATACTGATAACAGTGGTTGTCCCCCGACTACAGTGGTGCTATTTTACAACTTCCTGTTGGATGATGGCAGAACCAGCAATTACTCTGTGCCCTATATTTGCATAAGTTGAATATCACCTGGTTAAATCAATCTATTTGATTCAGTAGAACCCCGCCTGAGGGATACCCCGTGTAAGGGTACACCTCGTGTAAGGCCCGGAGTCCACCTACTACGATATGGCACCGATATGCCCTACGATGCACCTCCCGATAAAAAATCAAAATCACGTCGGAAGGTCCCCGAATAACGGGGCAGTTGACCACGTTTCTGCGATTAGACACCGATAAAACCCCCATACAATGCGTGGTGGATTGGCATGTCTAGACATATGTCTACGATTTTGCACCTTCCCGATATGGCACCGATTTTGACATTTTGTATCGGTGCCATATCGGGAGGTCTACGATTCTATCGTAGTAGGTGGACGCCGGGCCTTAGGGTACATCTCGTGTAAGGGTCCACCTTTACTGGGAACGGGTCCCTCTAATATGGAGAAACCAAACAAGAGTTAGTCATGTTGTTGTTTATCGCACGATGGAAAGATCGCGTATTACTGCACGAGGCGAAGCTGAGAGCAGTAATACACGATCTTGCCGGAGTGCAATGAACAATAACACGACTAACTCAAGTTTGGTTTAGAATTTATTCTAACCCGCCCGTCTAAATTACTTCTACATTAACAAATGACGTGATTTGTTAAGTGTATCCGACTAGAGCGATATTTATCATTTTTCTGAACTCCAAACCAAATACAGTGACCCAATGTTAAGCCTATGGAGTTTTTTATTAGGGGTAGGATAATATATATTCATTTAACCCCATGTAAGGTGGATTCCTGCTGAGATTCTCGACTGGAACACATTCTCCTCTTGGAATCGTAGGGCTCCGTTTACCAGAGACAAGTTTTTGTCTGCAATTGTCGATGACAAATACCCCTAACAAGGGATTTTGATTTTCAAACACATCTAAAATTTATAGGGACAATTTGGTGAGACGAATAGACCCATTGCTGAATCACCGACTAGGTACCCAAACCTCGCCAGGATAGTTGGCATACTTGAATACAAGGGTGAGTGTTCTATGGGACTATGTCTGAGACACTCCCTATAGGTTAAGTATAAAGAGTCCATATTAGGTGGATGATGATACGGAAATAAACACTATCTAAATGAGTTCAGTTCTTTAGATTTATCTCTCCCCTGGAATTAATGTCCATAGGCTTCTCCATGCCCGTATAAGTATTGCAGTCCGTTCTCCATGGTTTATATCCTGTGTGTTGTCCATTCTTTTAATGTGTACAGGGGTGAGATAAATACAGAAAACAACTCGCGTTGGTCAAAGAAGTCATTCTCCAACTCGTTTGAATGATACGTGATATTCACTCGGCTGTCGCCTCGTTCATATCCACCCGCATCAAACTCGTGGAGAACGACGACTTTGACCAAAATTTATTGGTTTCTTCTTTAGTCGCCTAACGGTCAGGATGATGAGGATTCTGGGTTAGTGTTAAGATCACAAAACAAATTGCTATTTGGACAAAGAAAGCCCAAAACAGAATATTATTTAAAATAAATCGCCGGGTAATAGGGATTGCCTGGAATTTTGGAATTCTCTGCCTGTAGATATTAAGACAAAACCGAGTAAAATGGCTTTCAAAAGTCAGGTTAGATCCCTACCAAACATTTCATAAGCGATTGCCACTTGAACGTAATAAACCTAGTCTTATTCTATTTATTTAGGGTATGTATCCTAATCAAACAATCATTATTATAAAGCTGCGTGATTGTTTCGGCCGTGGTTTAAAACCAACCGCTGTAGTTGAATTACGACCAATAAATAATTAAAAGAAAAGAAAAGACAAAAAAAAAAAAGACATCACATTGAGCAATATAGCCTTTAACAGCCCCTCAGTGTTTAACTTCAGAGGACCCCACATTAAAGTGCACAAGCACTTAGTAACATGCATTAGCGTAGAAATCACTGACAGGTGCCGGTATTCTACCTGAAGGTACGCACAGTGACACACTTCTCACCCAGACCTTATTGAGCGTAGAGATATTCATCATGGGTATATATATGGTAAAACTCCGCTTCTGTGACACCTCGCTACAGGAGGCAATTTGCTCGGAACAGAAATTTTTATTTAGAGTCTTTTTTTTTTCGAAGATATTTTTATTTAGTTTACCTTACTGAGCGTAGAGATATTCATCATGGGTATATATATGGTAAAACTCCGCTTCTGTGACACCTCGCTACAGGAGGCAATTTGCTCGGAACAGAAATTTTTATTTAGAGTCTTTTTTTTTTCGAAGAAATTTTCATTTAGTTTACCTTACTGAGCGTAGAGATATTCATCATGGGTATATATATGGTACTAGCGACCCCCCCCAGAAAAAAACTCCGGGAAACGCCGATTATGACGTTCAGATCATGAATATTCACAAGCGGAATTCTGAAAGGGCTATTATTTCATGTTACACAGGTAGTAGCTTGTTACTGGTGTCTACACTAACACCAGCGAAAGCCTGTTGTCTCATTGTCTCTCTCAAGGTAAGGAGATCAGAAAATTAGCGTTCTAAATTATGTTTACAGTATGGCAAGAAGTACATTCTCAGGATAGAAGTACATCTGTGTAGGGAAATTAAAAAAGGATAGCTGGTTTAAGTTTAGCACTACACGAGAATCTCACTCTCGTGGCCCTTCAGTCTCCCACCCTAGATTGGGTTCACTCTGTCCCTATGTGCGGGAGATTCTCCAAGCGGATTCGACAGAATTCTAATGTTTTAAATATAGTAGGTAAAAACTCCGCTTCTGGGACACCTCGCTTCAGGGGGCAATTTGCTTGGAACAGAAATTTTTATTTAGTTTATCTTAATCCCGCCTAAGGGGACACTCCGCTTAAGGGGACAATTTTCTTGGAACAGAAAATTTTATCTAGTTTATTTTAACCCCCACTTAATCAGGGTTTTGCCGTATAAACGGACACCCTCCGTTCTGGGTCAAAGTGTCCGCTTACACGGGGTGCCGCTTACATGTGGTTTTCAGTCTGTTGATGTTTCGGCTATGTACTATATCTTACTATATACCCACGCCAATTATACTGTAAATATGCACCGTTTCCCCATATAACGTAAAAATACTGTACGGACCACTGGTCCGTACAGGAAAATACGGACTACCTTCCCATACACGTTTATTAAAATATTGGTTGTTAAACCAAATGAAATTAATGATTTAAAAAAGATTTGAGGGTATATAGTAAATATAGAACGGCCTACCATGCTTTTACCAGCCACAAACTCGATGATAATTCATGGTTTGTACAGAACTCAGCGTAAACGCCTCGTTCCGTACGAACCATGAATTAGCATCTCGTTTTGTAGCTGGTACAGCATGATCAGGACGTTCTATATAAATAACTACATAAATACAGGTGATACTATGGCGTCCCTGTGGCGTACCAAGGTGTCCCTCATAAGTGTCCATTCATATGGGGATAAATGGCTTCCCAAAATAACTTTCCATTTACGTTGTGTGTGCACCATCGCGGGGTGTCCGCTTACATGGGGTTTAAATACATATCTAATAGAGGGAAAAAATCCGTTCCCAGCAAAGCTGTCCGTTTACGCGGGGTGGTCCCTTATGCTAGGTGTTTGCTTACCTGGGTTTCAAATACACATCGTTCCCAGCAAAATTGTTCGTTAACGTGGGGTGACCGTTTACATAGGGTTAAAATAAGCATCTAATAGAGGGAGAAAATTTCCTTCCCAGCAAAGCTGTCCCTTAACGCTGGGTGTTCTCTTATGTAGGGTTCTACTGTCCTCTTCTGCAGGGACTGACTGCACGGACCTTTGTTTATATTGATGGAGGCAGGCGCTAACAGCTTCCCTCTCCTAGTCCTCTATCTTCTGTGCTAGCAGGGCTCTTAAAAACGCCACAAGGCTATGGTCATTATGCGTCAGTACCTGGCTTCGATAGTCAGTACCTGTAGAGAGTGTAGAGGTAAGAAGCGCCAGTGTAGCTGCTCCGTATGGACCGAGTCAATATACTACCTTCTGGGGCATTGAGCGAGTCTGATATCCCGCCAGCAATGTCCACACCCATCGCCTCCCGAGTACAGGCATGGCTCTCCTCTCAGCGGCTGTTATCATCCGACTCCGGAGGTTTATGGCAGGTTCTCACTGAGCGATTTTGGTCGTTGTGATTATCGCAATGTATTTTGAAAAAATGATACATGGATGATTCTGATGAGATAAGACAAGTCTGAGATATATCATTATAACTGCACGAACATCATTATTTTACATATGGATGTGTGCGGCGTATATAAGTAGGTATTTTGCGTATACAAGGTCGTCCAATTCCCCGTGTGTATACATCTCATCTGTAGGCGTATATAAGCATCCAGTGAGGGATTCCTGTACTTCTACACCTGTACTTCCACCAACACAAACGGGCGGGAGGCGGGGGGAGGGAAAGGATATTTCCTATCATATATGCTGGGTGTAAAATACAGCCAAGACGCGTCCGTATATAGGGCCAGGGTGTATATACATATATATCAAAACAAGTCAATATTCAGCCAATATATGCACTTCCGCGATGGCGTATATATGAATAAAATAGTGGTTTTCGTGCAGTGTATATATGTACCTGTGCATGAATTACTGGTCTGTACTGTACCTTATATGGACTAAGTGTAATGGGACAACTCCATGCAGCTAGGTGGTCTGTCCTGTGGGACAGTTGGTTGAGGCTTACCCACAAGGCAGTGACACCCACACTGATTGGGTCACTGCCTTGCTGACAGGGACCTTCAGCGGGCCCCACCAAAGCACGAGAGCCAGGTCAGTGGATTCTCAAGGCTCTAAGCCTAGTTCGTTAAGAATTCTTTCCCATAGTAGTTCGAGTACAGAATACCATTTAGAGAATATGAGATATTATGAGATCTTATGAGAGGGGTGCCCAACCACCAAGGTTCTCACTACGCTCCATGGGAGAAGAATTCTTGATGAACTAGACTTAGAGCCTTGAGAATCCACTGGCACACAGTATTCCCGCTAGGTGGCATCATTGAGATTATATAGGAATCTTTGGGTTGCATTGATGTACGTCTGTAGCACGGGAGGCAGGCCAGTGGATTCTCAAGGCTCTAAACCTAGTTCGTTAAGAATTCTTTCCTATAGAGCGTAGTGAGAGTTAGTAGAAACCGAACGAGAGTTAGACTTGACAATGTTTATGCCACGACGGGAAGGTCGTGTATTGCTACACGAGGCGTAGCCAAGTGTAGTGAGGAGCAGACCTGACCAGAGTTGCATAGACATTGACAAGTCTAACTCGAGTTCGGTTTCGTATTTATCCTACCCCATCTATGCTTTTGTATTACTGTTAAAAAGATAAATATTGAGTCAACGACCAACAGAACTTTTTTCATAGTAGCTGACATCCTGCTCTCTGATTGGTCAATATTGTTATTACTCTAGTGGCATAAAAAGCACTTTATGTCACGGCCTGCCACATAAAATTTCCCTATGTTAAGTCTATGGCGGTTTTTTATTAGGGGTAGGATAATATAGAATACTACTGAGAGAGTGTGAGGTCTTATGAGAGGGGTGCCCAACCACCCACACCGGAGTCTCCACCAGGCAATAGGTGCTCTGTACTGTGGTACAGTTGGTTGAGGCATACTGAGATTTAGGCCCGGCATCCACCTACTACGATAGAATCGTAGACCTCCCGATATGGCACCGATACAAAATATCAAAATCGGTGTCATATCGGGAAGGAGCAAAATCGTAGACATATGTCTAGACATGCCAATCCACCACGCATTGTATGGGATTTTTATCGGTGTCTAATCGCAGAAACGTGGTCAATTGCCCCGATATTAGGTGACCTTCCGACGCTATTTTGATTTTGCGTCGGGAGGTGCATCGTAGGGCATATCGGTGCCATATCGTAGTAGGTGGACGCCGGGCCTTACACTGATTGAGTTGCTGCCTCGCTGACCAGTCCCTGTCCACATCATCTCCTAGGCCACCGGGTGCTCCACTCTGCCTGGCAATAAATGCTCCATCCTGTGGGTCGATTGGTTAAAGTGTACTCACATCCACACTCTGGCCAAGGTATCCATATCCAAGTAGGTGCATTGTGTAGACCTTTTACTGAGTTCCACAAGAAATCGCCAGTTCATCGTGGGGAAACCATTTGGAACAAGCAAGATGAAGCTGTAAAACATCTGGGCAGTAAGACAGCATTCAAAACAGCATTGAAAAATATAACAGACTTAAATTAGCAAAACCCTTACATTGATATAATCATCAAGTCAATCCGAGTCCAAACTTTGTCTTCAATTTCCATACATCTCATCTCATCTTACATATTTCATCCTCAGTTGGTTAACTTGCGAGAAAAATGCCAGCTATCTCCATGGTTTGTACTGTATTTCATAGTGCTATTCATGAAGCTGACAACTTTGATTCCACGCCATAATGTAAGACCGTCCTACGGGACGAATTATGTGCCGTAAATAAAAAAAAACAAAATAACAACAAACTGTCCTGCTAGCTTCACAAACACCCCACATACTTTCAGCAACAGAGGAATCCCTCTCTCCACAACTTATGAGGCAGTGAAAGTTCTTGTAAATGTACCACCCCTCTCATAAGATCTCACACTCTCTAAGTGGTATTCTTTATCCTACCCCTAATAAAAAACGCCATAGGCTTAACATGGGATTTGTTTATTTCACGGGTGTGACATAAAATGTTATTTATGCCACTACTTTGTGATACTGAAAAAATATGGAAACGGGGTAGGATAAAATCTAGACGCCACTCGTTTGAGTTTGAGCATATTTATGCCACTCATTTTGTTGGCTCCGAAATGTCACTCGTCTTCGACTCGTGAAATTATGGAGCCAACAAAATGTGTGGCATAAATAAGCTCAGACTCAAACTCGTGACGTCTCTTGATAGTATTCCAGTCCAAATAAAGCCACTAGGGTGCCAAGTACACAGTATTCCCGCTGGGTGGCATCATTGAGATCATAGAAATCTTTGGGTTGCATTGATATATATATGTGTTTAGCACGGGAGGCAGGCAAGTGGATTCTCAATGCTTTAAGCCTAGTTCGTTAAGAATTCTTCTCCCATAGAGCGTAGTGAGGACCATGTACAGAATATCACTGAGAGAGTGAGATCTTATGAGAGGGGTGCACCTACACTTGCTCAAGTCTTTGATTATGAACATTCATTAAATGATTAAAGAAAATCGGAATACAATTCATTATAGCATGTGTCCTTCTCTGACTGGCCCATGAATCAAAGACTTGTCCGCTCTGACCAGAATCTCCTGTTTATGACCCCAAGCCACTCCCTGTAACCCTATACCTCCCTCTACCCCTCCCTCCTCCCCTCCTCCAGTTCCCTGGCCGCCTGTGTTGTCATAGCAATATATTTCGCCTACTCCTGACTATGTATCGATTGAGATCAAAGTGAGAGGGTATCAATCTCCCAGCAGATATCCTGACCAGTAGCCAGACCTCTGCTTGGGGAGTGTGGCGCAAAATCGCGCCAGTCTACACGGCTAGGATACAGGGACTGAGGCCAGTCTAGGGTGCACCATACAGGACAGGGTGCAAACCCATAACTCGAGGCCAAGGTATCAACAATCCCTCCACAGCTCCCTCATGCTGGCCACCCGTAGATAGACAAATCTGAATACAGCAACAACTGAAATAGATGATGCCCTAGCATCCCGAATACTGGGCAGACACACTTCTAAGGGGGCTCATTAGAAAGCTAATGATGCTGGCAACACGTGTGTGCTACTTATTCCCACTTAATAGGAATAGAAGCATCTCCTATGATGCCCTACAGACCCGTCTGGCGCCAGCGAGGCTTCTGGTTTATTGACACAAGAAAAGCCTGCACTTCTGATTCTAAGTCTACAGAAAATTATCATAGAAACATGAAATAAGGACAGAAACAAAGCTACAAATGTACTATTTCTAATGCAAAGGGGATTATCAGTGTGACTCTCTCTTACCAACTTGGTGTCAGGAAAAATTGAACATTGTCATTTTTATTGATCTTCAGTGACTGTTCTTATTTAACTGGGTAATTCCTTGTAGTTACATATCCTGTACACTCTGTGTCATACAGCCAAGAATAATGCACATAGAAACCTAATTTTGCTAGAATAAGATTGCTAGAATATATCACACTGAAATATATAGATATCCTGATTCAGACAACATATCGAATAACTATTTTTAATTTATACCACCTACTGACAACAATTGTGACACATGTTATTCTCATAGGTATTCAGGACTAAAGGCATTGAACAAATTATAAGGACATACTACCCACCCCTGCTAGAAGTAAATTATTTAAGGATGGAAATAATTCTACTTTACATTACATAGGGCCAGACCTGGATATACAAACCAGGGCACTGCATATTCTGTGACAATTTACCTATCCATATTTTAAAAAAATTTATTTTTTCTATTCAGATAAAGGAAATTACAGTCACCCTTGTTGGGCGTTTTTCACATAATTCCATAACAGAGACATAGACTCAGACAAGACAGGACACTACAATACAAATTACCCATACAATTTGTGCCATGCCCAACCTACTATCTAGGAGAAGCCATGGTACCAGACAAGCTTATGGTAACAACTGAAGGAATTAGGTATATCAGGGATTCCGAGTCACGGTCACAAGGATCAACTAATGCTTGCAAGGACCAATGCCAAATTTTGTCATGCTCTGTGCAGCATGTCACCTTGTCAAACAAAGTGGCAGAAAAGGTTTATAGATGAATGTGTGCCAGAGCTGCAGGTCCTATCCCTCTGCTATATAGAGTAACTCAGAGACTAACAGAATATCAGAATCAACAAGCATCAGGGGGGTACATATGAAACACTAAAACTAGAGATAGGAGAGCGATGGGACCATCACTTGTCATTTCATCATCCTCACATTTCCTTATCTACTACTATATATATGTTATGTTATTTGAAATTTCTGAAAACGTGGCTAGGGTTATCACTCTACGAGATGGACCCGCTTAAGCATTATCCTGACAGTCAGTTGCTTCTCCCACCACCGACTCGAAATCTAGCCACGTTAAAAAAAAAACAATTAAAAAAAAACATTAGCCTGACAGTCAGTTGCTTCTCCCACCACCGACTCGAAATCTAGCCACGTTAAAAAAAAAAAAAAAAAAAAAAAAAAAAAAAATGTTATGTTATTTGATGTTATGTTATAAGATCAGTTCTGGCTGGTTAAAAAAGAGTATGATTGACACCTTTATATTAAGAGGTTAGACCTCGTTTTCTATTACTAGCCATGTAGTAGACCATCGGCGTACATCGAGAGTGCAGTGGGTGAATTGTTTAAAGGGCCTCTTCCACCAACACACAAGATATATCGAGATCTGTCACAATTTGGTTGTCTTGTTAAGTCTTGCTAGGTTTTGAGTAATTGTGTGCATATTTGCCATGATGTATCAGTCTGTTTAAGCATCTTCGCCGCCTTCTTGTTGCAACATACTGCGGCATATGTAGGCAATAGATCTTGAAACATCGCTGTGGTGGAGCACCAAATTATACACACGACATCATGAAAAAGGACAATATGATCGCGCTCGACATATTGCGACAAAGGCGGTAAGACATATCGCAACAATGTAAGATATAACAAGACATACCAAGATATAACACGGCAAATCCATCATGTTGGTGGAACCAGCACTCTAGACTCACCGGATATGAACGCAAGGCTTTGTACGCAAATCGGCCGGAATAATCGCACAGTGGGTTCCAGCTGTTACTCGACCGGCAAAGCTGTTCACTATGAGCCAGCTGGGCATGATGGAGTGGCTCTGGCTTGAGCCCCCATAGGGCCATCAGTGTGCACGTCGTAACCCTCCTGTAAATCTCCATACGATCAATTTACTACCCGCAAGGTTTGTACGCCTTGTTATATAGTCCCACACTAGTGAGGGATTGCCGTGATTTAGTCTGAGCCGGACAAATAGCAATTGTGGTATGGAGGCAGCCATCTTGCCTCTGGCGCAAATCAATACACCAGGTGGCGGGTGTAGTTATCAATGGATTTTGTGTGTGTGTGTGTCTTTTTTTCCGGCTGCCATTGAGGGTTTTAGCCTTATTTCACTGACAACAGCGGTGGTCCCCCGACCACAGTGGGGGTTTCTTACAATACATGAATCTCCGTTTAGCACTCCTGAACGAAGAATCCGGAGATTCCGGAGATTTCGGAGATTCCGGAGATTACTACACTTCGTTAGCTCTGGTCGGGATAGATCCCCGGCCACGTTAAAAGAGTAGCTGCAAGTGTCTGTTACTCTCCACCCAGATTGTCTGTACTGCTTGGAGAGTGTCATTTTGTACTCTCGAACACAATTTAACATTTTCTCATTTCCTTTTGTGTATATTATCAAAATTAACATAATACTAGGTTTTATTATCAATTTTTAAGTTATGGTTATTTCCATTAAGTATTGCTGCTATTAGAACCTACACAGAAAAAAGAGTACTTGGTTTGAGGCGCACACCTCAGCATAAGACTGAACCCGTCTAACCTCAGAGTTGGAACAGAGTGTAGACAGAGGTGGCGGCCAATCTACACTCTGTCTGGCTTCCGGGCTAATGCATTAACACCTAGAGTGTGAACGGCAGGTGTGAGCGCAAGGCTGCTGTTTCCCACGAGATAAGACTGTTGGGACATACCAGAGCATTGTAACAACGAGTCTCGGCTGATAGTTGATAATTATTTCTTATCTTAGCCTGGAATAAACGTCCATATGCTTAACATTAGGAACTCGTTCTCAACAGGCTTGCGAAAACGGTAACTCATTCTCAACGGGTGATAAACAGATGGATATTTCCAGGATAAGAAAAAATCAGAAACATTTTCGTGCTAGGTCTGAGTCCCCATTCACCATCTCGTTTGGAGTGCTTCAGAATATTCACTCGGCTATCGCCTCGTTCATATTACTGCGCACTCCAAACTCCATGGCGAACGAGGACACAGACCAAACACTTGTCATTTTCTTTCTTAGTCTTATTTCCAGAGAGGAACAAAAGCCTATAGTGCCCAGGCCTGTACCAGTGTATCTCTGCTTCCCATGCATGAATTGTTCCTATGTTATTCAAACCATTTTGGAAGTACTACTAGGACAATGCACATATATAACCCACCGAATTAAAACCGAAATACCATAGAATACGAGGCAATCACTGTATTCTCTTTGGGTATAATATAAATGGGTGTTAAAAACTCATTATGCCCATACACACAATCCTCCGATACTAATGAATAGGCTTTGGCTGCAGGCTTTGCGACACCGCCCTGTGGAAAAATGTCTATTGCACATGCTCTGATTATCTGTGAATAGGCGGCCCCCACCTTTAAGATTTCACGGGAGGTAGTCAGGATTATGGCCTCCATTGAAAGGAAAGGTTGCAGAAAGGATTCTCCCTGTAAAGACCTTGCAGTTAACAGAGGCAAAGCTGTGTTTTGTCGCTTGCCTCACAGCAAGCCATTAAATGTATACCTCTCAGCTTAACCCTTTAAGGACGGGTACCTGTGGCCAAGCTACCACCTGGAGGACGGGTGCTGGCGGCCCTTTATACCTCTAGGGGACGCGGGCACACAATCGTTAAAACCCACAATTCAATTGTTTAATTGTGTGATATGATATATAGTCTTAAACATTTTATTTCTTTTGAATAGAAATATTAAAAATGGTACTATACATACATTCTGTGAAAATTTCATTAATGTTCCTCCATTATTTTTTGTTTAAATCGATTTTGTAGATTTTTGAGAAATGATGCATCAAGGCATCATTCGCCCTGGGCTGGATGATGCCTAAAAGCATCATTCGCCCTTAAAGGGTTAACATGGTAACATCACGACCTCAGAGGAAGTGGATAAAATAAGAGAAAAAATCCCCACACTATTACCCTTCATCAGATACGGGCACTACGAAGTAGATATAAGGCCACTAAAAACATAGCAGCACCTTAATTAGCCTGTACACGCCTTTTGATTAGCCTCTTCTCTTGTAAAACTAAGTCATGAATGATTATCCAATATACCCTTTGTTTTCTATTGAAAACCTATCCAGGGATATCTAGATGTATCTCTTCTTCAGAAAAAAACGCTACTATATGAAATTAAACAAAAGAAACAAAAAAACCCAACTTGTTTCTCACCACCGCGCGCATCAGAAAAAATGATTTTATAAGTTTTTTTTTATTTAAAAAAAAAGAGATGAACCTTGAAAGGTATGTGTATTTAGTATCAAGTTAAAGCTCCTGATGTCAGGGACGCATTAAACGTAGAGCCAGTAAATATCTGGAAACCCCGCATAAGCGGACACCTTGTGTGAGCGGAAACTTTGGCCTGGATCGGAGTGTGTCCGTTTACGCGGAGTTTTACTGTATGTCTGAAGCCCATTTTATGACACTTCAAAAGCCATCTTTGATCTAGCAAAAAAGAAAAAAAGCGCCCTCGTCATATTTTTCATGGCTTGGTGATGAGAAAAAGGCCTAAAGAAAACAACCTTGTCGAGAGTCTTTGTGTTGGAAGCAGAATAGCCTGGAAACCTGGCATATGTGTTCACTCACATACAAGGCAAGGTGACGCCTGCCATTTTTTTTATGCATTATGGGTAACACCTCCATTTTTCTGGTGCATTTTGGGTTTGCTCCACCTTGGCAGACCCACTCTCCTAGCAGAGATCCTGTGCTCTCAGCACTAGCGCCATGAAATATCTGCTTGGAGAGTGTGGTAGACCACGAGTAGGAGCCGATAACTTCTGTTTTTTTTTTCAGCCAACATATATGTACCCGTTTATATTTATATAACTATATAATTGGGGCATTTAGGTTTATCCTGTATCCATATAACAAACTTATATCACAAATTATGTATAGGTAAACGAGGCTTATCTGTGTGTGCGTCTGAACCCACCGCTATGCTTTTAAAAATAGTTATATCACCAATTAACCTGAATGTTGATATGGTATCTCAGGTAGCTAGGCTACTGCTACCCTACGTCACAGGTTCATAACGGTTCATGCCACTTGCCTTTATAAGTCGGTACCTTGTATCTGTCTATTCTATATGTATCTGTCTACGCTATCTGTCTATGTTATATTTGTCATTGTTATTCCATTCATTTCATCTACTGTATTCATATATCTAAACTCACCCTAGCCACCAACTTATATATATATATATATATATATATATATATATATATATGTATATACATACATGTATATAGATATTATAGAGGAAACCCATGAAAGTTTAGGGTCTGGGCTCGTATCCCATTGAGTTTGAATCACGTAGTAATTCACAAGGCGAAGCTGCGTCAATTGCTATGTGATTCAAATGAGATGGGATCAAGCTCTGACCCTAAACTTGAATAGGTTTCTGAATTTATCTCACCCTTAATATTGACTAATGGGCTAACATTTGTGACATTATCCCCCATTGGATGTTTTTCCTAAATATCTAATGGGTGTTAGATACGAGTTTCCAATATTAAGTCTATAGAGAAAAAATATCTTGGGTGAGATAAACATATATATATATGTGTGTGTGTGTGTGTACTCTGTCCATGCAGAGACATACAGCATGCTATATCGATAAGCTATATTATGGAAGGCAGTACTTCATAAGGCCCGTTTCCATTGGCCGACGAAGATTGCTTAGACTTTTTGAGTTACACAGAAAGTCTGCGGTGGTGCCACTGACTGTGCGTCGGTATAGAAAAATCGCTGAGGGTAGTAGATTTCACTCAGTGACCAATCTTTCACTCAGTGGTGGGTGGTGCCACATTGCATTATCTAAGCAGAAAAAGTCGTGGGGCATTTCACGACCTCGGTTGTTTCCATTGACCGATATTGAGTCCACAGTGCCAATAGTCTGTCGGTGGTCCCTGACTGTAGATCGGTGATGGGAAATCGGCCAATGGAAACGGGCCTATTCTTCGACTGGTCTAGACTATTAATGGATAACCTCCACTGGTAGCACATTGATGCTGTGATCTATGGGATGGCTATTGTCGGGGTGTCGGGGGTGGGGGAAGTAGAGAGAATCGGAAACGCTCTCGAGCTCGGATGTGCCTCATTAATTTGGACATCCAGAGGTGGACTTTGTCGCAGGGGACAAACCGAGTGCAGCTGTGTCAGTGCCCACCATACATACACAATATTGACTGGTTTCAGATACAAGCGGTCGTATGCTCCGAGGAGTTGACGCGTAGTAATATCCGAGCATATGCGAGGATATTGCGCAGTCAACTCCGAGGAGCATACAACCGCTTTTATCTGAAACCAGTCTATATTTTATTTATTATGCATGTTTTCTGGGCAAGTGGCATGTCGATATCAGTTCATTTTAGTTATGCACTATTTTCCCGTACGCACTACTTTCTGTATGCGCCACCCGGAGCATACAACATATCCGTATGCACCGGGTATGTCCATACAAACTCCCTATGTGTTGTCTATGGAGACTTTGTATTAGGTGGATAATCAGTCATAAACCACCCCCATTATATCAGGTCCCACAAGCAAGCCATTAGAATGAAAAAATGCCTATTTTCGTCCATCACGTTTGGTCAAATGTAGGCTCATATAATATCAATAGACATATATTCCTTATATATGGATAAATATCCACGGCTATATGAAAGAGTTTGAAAACTAGGAGCAAATAGTATGTTCATCATTGATGAATGAGCGTGCAATATACATGAATAACAGTTAATAGGTTTGGATTACATTCAGTCCATGGATAGTTTTCCAGTGGGTCTTGAAGTATTTCGGTCTTGAGTGATTGGTCATGGTCAGCTGGGCACGCCTCTAAGACACCGAGACACTGAGTCCCTGATCTGTTCTCAATATCACAGTGAATAGCACACAGAGAGTGAAGGGATAATTTCTATGCAGTGACCAAAAGTCTATATGGGCCACTCTGACCTCAAGATGATGTATTTAGCGCGTGCATACACGCTCTAATAAAAACACGGATATTTGATTATCTTATTGTTAAGTCTAGGGCCAAGATTGAGCAAGGGTATAGACCTTAAGAGTAACGGAGAAAGAACTCGAACGCAAATGTACTGGTACTACTTTGAGTCAAGAAACTTAATTGATTTTAATGACAGACTGATAAACTTACACAGACAGCAGGTGGCATCTTGCTGCAGGTTGAGCATGCAAGCTCTGTACTCTGATTGGCTGTAGAAACAACAGCCAATGAGGATTGACCAGTCTTGTTCCAGTCTGTCGCACATGCCAGGAGGGCTGCTCATGTCACTGACAACTCAAGGTGTCATGTCAGTGCACCCTGCCCTCTTGTGGCCAGTTTGGGGACTAGAGCTAGAGTAATGAGGGTAAACATGCCATTCACTACATGCCGACCATATAGTAAGCATCAAGATAGGGAGGTGATGCTATACGGCATATAGCCTATGATCCATGGGCGCCGCCATGACGCCCCCCGAGTAGGTGTTCTTCACTAATGGAGGTGAAAAAGTAGGTGTTCTTCACTAAAGGAGGTGGAAAAGAAGTGAGTGATAATTGGGAAATGTCACAACTTTAGCCTTGCTCACATATTTATATAAAGTGTTTCACATGGAAAATATCATGTCTTGGGTTTAATCATTATGTCATCCTTCTTTGGGATTGGTGTAGAGAGTCAGGGGAACCATGGTAAAATATTGAAAGGCAGTTGAATTTCGTAAGAACAAAGAGCCAGAATACAGGTTTGTCCCCCGACCACCTAGTGACTGCTTCGTGAACTAACAATGGCTCTGTCCCCTACAAAATGATGACTGTCGTAATACAGTCATTCTTGAAGCTAATAAATACAGACAATTTAGATGAATAGATTGATATGGTCTC